>VUQG01043798.1:101088-114095 GCA_015106755.1 Etia nguti | reverse complement strand
CCAAAAAAAAAAAGTTTAAAAAAACTTTAAAAAAAAAAAAAAAAAAAAAAAAAAATTTTAAAGTGCAAAATGTAGCTTAGCAGGCCTTACATAGGTGATTCGGGTTCACCTTTAAAAGACACATAAGCTATTTTCTAAATTTTAACTTGAATTTCTGGCCAATACAAACTGAATTTATTGAAATCCCATGTACGAAAAATTATTTTTAAAGTATCCTATGCAAGTGTTAACCCAATTGGAAATTAAATATATGTTACAATTTGATAATTCACATTTTTAGTGGTAGTAAGTATGAGCACTGACAGCAGAGCAAAAGGCCTCAGCACCTTGCTTCTGGTGGGGTTAGAAAACAGTGTGGAAATGTTCCCATACATATTTTTTATATACATATAAAAAAATATGTATGGGAACATAAATATAAAAGCTTCAGTCAGCGTCTTAACCCTGTAATGTCAAGTGTATCATATTTTATACATGGGTTTTTGAGACCTTTACAATGTGATTTTAAACCTTACCCATTTATATGTTAATATAAGCAATAAATTCCACAATAAAGTATGAATGTAGAAAAAAATCTACAAATTAAAGCTCATACATGCATGAAAAATATTTTAATTTTTTTTTTATGTCTTCTTTGTTTTTGTCAGAAGATTTAAGAAACACTCCAGCTTCAAAAAGATAATTTTTTGGCAATTATTTCATGCTTTAGGGTTTAGGCTTTAAATGCTGAAAGTGCAAGATTACTTGTAAAAAAAAATGATGGTAGATCACAGAGATTTAAAAATCTTCTAAATTAGATTTCCTGATAAATGTAAATGTAAATGTAAAATTCAAAACTGTGTTGTAAACCACCTACGACTTTCAGTGTTTTTTTAGCCTGTCCTAAAGCTAAGTTAAAGCACATGAGTAGCAACCATCAAGACTCCTGAAAGTGGCTAATACTGACTTGGGCTTATCAGTTGCTAATAGCTTAAGAGGAGCAGGGACTAGAATGTACTAAACTTGTTCTAATATGCTACTGCAAATGGTTCATTTTCTTGAGTTAAATCCCCAAAGGTCTATTTCAAGGTCAAAGACAGAGCTAGTTTATAAGAGAAAAGTCAGTCCTTGAAATTTCAGTGGCCTCACCTATACAGAAGTGGCTGATGAACACATTGCTTTCATTAATAAAACCGCATCTAAGTGACTGACCTATGTAAGAGAATTCAATAAAAATAAATGTTACAAGAAAAAAATTCTGACCTGGAGCAGTTTTTCTACAAAGGAGCCATGTCAGGGTTGCAGTTTGTCCTTCAGCACCATCCAGGCTCCAGGTGGATTAAGAATACTAAAGCACCCAGCAGGAGCAGTTACCTGTGGTCCTTTGTTGAAAAAAACTACCATATGTAATCCAAAAGTCACATGAAGTAAAAAGTAAACAAATAAATAAATAAAATCAGCTATCTCCACTTGTACCTAAAGTTCCCAGAGACAATACTGAAAATTAAATATATATCCACATTTCCAGTAGCTTAGCCTCGCTTTCGTTCTTTCTGTCCCTGGCTTGGATTGGGACCAATCTGAAAGCACCGAGTAACGGGATGGTGCGTGAGAAGAAGTGCAGCTCTGATCCAGAGTTTGGATTGGTTAAAAATAGATTGGCAGAGAGCTGGGGACAGGTAACAAGTAAATGGAAGAAAGAAATGGAGGAGTGAGAAGGACTGACAAGCTTTGACTTCTTAACCTTCCTTAGCTTTTAATCCACAGTGTGGAAAGAGAGGGTGCGGGGGGTGGGAGTAGAAGCACATCCACTGTCTTTTGCACAGTGTGCTAACTGAGGTGCTGATGTAATCTAGAAATTATCACATTCACAAATTAGTTTTAGAACAACCTAAACCATCCATCAGTCCTTAAGTATTTTAAGGACTGATGGACGGTCTGACCAATCAGAGCCAGCTTGAACTGAGAAAATAGTGCTTCACAATGAGCATGACCAAGAGATGCTCAGATTATATAAGTATATTAAATCAGTCTTAGGTATTAGGAAAGTATGAAGACAAGAGGAGGTATAATATCCTGTGCAGTACTCCTCATACATTTGCTGGTTTGAGGGCAAAATTAATGAGACATTTTGTTACCAGAACAGGAACGCGTCACTCGCTCCAATATCCACATTAAATCTGTGCTGCGGTGAAACATTCACTTTCAGACAGAGAGTTGTTTTCCATCTTTGCTCATAGTGCACACCTTAGCATGACCTTGGTGAGAAACTTTGGCTTTAATGCAGCTGGCTGTTTTATCATTGATGCCCACTTTAAATTATAGAATTGCTTCCAACCTATTGGGACTGTAGTCTAACAAAGGCTGCTGTGTCTGGAGCTCCGTATAACCCTGCTGCCTTGCATTATCCTCTTCTTACATTCAATTCAGCTCAGTTTTATTTATACCATACAACTTGGATACATGTGACATTACAATAATGTCAAAGGAAATATGACAATCACCTTTGTGCATTTCACAAACTCTAACAACCACCAAGTTAAATGTAGGTGGAAATCTTCTTCTACCATTAAAGTGGAGTGGAAAACTCATCAGGGTGGTACTGTACAGCCATCAAACTCATATCAGGAAGATACAGCTCCATATTCAGATGTACTTGCAGATGGAGAGTGACAAAATACAAACTTTTTCCTTTACACTGTTGCCTCAAAAAAAACATTAAGCTACGTTAACTTAGGAGGGGTAAGTTATACTAACTTGTTTATTTTGAGTTTGCAGTGCTCGAGGAGGATAAGTCATTTGAAGTTATTATGGTACATCCAAGAAAAAGAACTCCAGTTGGTTTTAAGTTAATTACACTTCATACAACCTCCGTTTAGCAGATAATACATTAGCACACACTGAAAGCAACATTATACAGCCACAAGAGGTCCACAAGAGAAAACCAAGCACAAATTCAGTAAATTAATCTGATCTGATCTGCAAGCAGGAGAAATGTGCAGATAACTCAGTATAAGCAACTAAACCTTTCAATTAGCATGCATTAAGTGAAATGGAATCAATTAAATCATGGAAATAACTTATATGTCCTTCTGTGGATCAAGTGAGTGCAGTGTACAAATGAAGACAGTGGCATTTATAGTGTATGCCATGAGTAGGTCTTAATAACATGAAATAACTACATTTATATGGAGTGAGCCAAGCACACTGAGCCCAAGTCAGTATCAGTAATGGGTGGTTCAGAGTCATTAACTATAAGCTTCATCAAAAAGAAATCTTAAAAGAAGGGAGGACGTTTGCCTCCTAAACTCAGGCAGGGAGCTGGTTACATGCTGATCAGATAGCTGAGCTCTGCTTCCCATTCTACTTTTGGAAATTGTAAGACCAACAAGTGCTCTGTTAGGATAATATGGATATGTGAAGTCTTAAAGAACCTGATCATTCAGGGTTTTAAATTTGCAGAGAAGGATTTTACACCAATTTTTGGAATTTTTGGGAGTCAATTCAGCAATATCACTATAGCACTGCTGACCAGTCAGAGCATCTCAGAGATATATAGGAGCAGGTTGATAGTAAAGAATTACAAAAGAGTTAACAATGCATGAACCCACTGGCATCACTTTGAGACAGGGTGTTGTTAAATTACATATTATTGCACAGATGAAAGAAGGAGGTCCCAAAGAGTTGTTTTATGTTACCAAGGACTCCAAACTTCTGCAATCACCAAACACATGAACTTTTGGACTACTGACTCATCATCTACTCAAACAAACTGTCAATATGACAGAAAGCAGCATAGTGTGCTTCCTATAAACCCAGTGATACTTTCCAGTTTCTGTAATAAATTATTATGATCACTGGCGACAAATAAAATGATTCTCTTGTCCGTCAGTCTTTAAGAAGATTGTAAATTTTCACAAATTCTGCTTAAACTTGAATTTGATTTCTGTTTAAACTGTTTCTCTGACAGAAACAATTCAAACAACCATTTGGTAACAAAACTGGTTTGCAACAACTTTTTAAAGGATTTCAGCTGTACTGGGGAAGGATTTAGGTCGATAAGTGGCTGAAACACTTGGATTGAATGCAGCCTTTATTAAGTAGAGGTTTAATTACATCGGCTTTAACAGCCTGTGAAACCTAATTTCTTAATAATGCTAAAACTTACCTGTAATTTTTTAAAAATATGATCATTAAGCCAATTACACCTGAGATTTTTCTTAAATAACTAGAACCTCACCTGTTAAAACAGCAAATGACTCGAGCAAACACTACTTTCTGTTTGACTGAGGCACTTTTTTCATGCAGTTTTGCGTCATACTGTCCGAGCGAGCCACTGCAAAATCTGGAATATATGCCTGATATAGTAGCTAGAGTCAAAAGGTCAACATGAGCACAATACATGTTAAAACAGGCAGAAGTCCTGGGTGAACTGGTGCACAAAGCTTAAAATATCTGAATGTTATCTGTGGTAAGCCACTCACAATCTGCAGTGGCTCTTAAGAGCATGCAGCCTGTTCAGTTCACTGCAGCCCCGCAGCTGGATTTTTGAACCAGGAGGAAGGAAAACGTCACATTTAAATCATAGTTTCAAAAAAACAAAGACGCCCAAAAATGATGCTCAAACACATCACCCTCTGCTGAGGCTGACTACTGTGTTGGGGGTCTCTCCCATATGCAAGTGTGAGGATACGTTTGTTCTGTAATTAGATTAGTCAGGTGAGGCTGTGCTAAACTGGCTCCCTGCAAGCCTCTTAGTGACATGGCCAACAGCACTGACAGAGATCACTTCAAAGCAAGGTCAGACACACGGTCAGCCCGGTTGAGCAAACTTGTTCTACACCAGAAGCTGCAACGCAGCATAGTGCTGACAGAAGGGCATCAGCACTTCTGATCAGTAACTTCCTGATTAATTTTAGTCCAAACACTCTTTTTATTTTGAGCCTAACACACAATTTTACCAATGTTGAGAGGGTATAAAAGGTCAAATACACATTTGGAACTGACTCAGTATTTTTTAGTCTTAAGCAAACATGCAAGTCTTAAGCTGACAGTATGATACTGGCACATTTGCGGTCACATGGTTCGCAAAGCTGTGGTGTGATCTGACAGTTTCTAAGTGTTTCTCGGAATTATTTACTTTCTCTAGTGAAGCAGTTTGTCACAGTTAATTATTCATACTCTGGGAGGACCTGTGGGAGGAGCAGTAGAAAAGCTTAGACATTTGCCTCTTATGTGACCTCACTTAATTGCTGAATTCATTTGGCAGCCTCTGCAAGTGACATCACTTAGTCTTTTCAGGGTCAGAGGATTTGAGCTATGAGGCAGGGAATGCTTGAACAGCATTTGAGAACGTCACGTAAAATGTGTGTTAGGTAACAGGAAACCTCCTGTGACTGTCTGAAAGCACTGTCCTCAGTGAACTGTTTCTGATGGGAGAAATACATGTGGAAGATGGACTCACGCTGATATAAATACAAAAGTTTATTATTATTATTATTATTATTATTATTGTTGTTGTTATTATGTGATTTTTATTTTTTTAATTTTGTTTTTAACTTTTAACATTTACTCTTGGATCAAGTATAAATTGTTCAAAATGTAATTCATATATTAAATAGAAATATATTGACATCAAGTAGTCCCAGCAGTCCTCTAACTTAAATTACTATATCTGTCAAAAGCAGCAGTGACCTGTAAAGATGCTGCAGCGCCCTCTGCTGGTTACATGTAGTTTTTTCAAAGCGACACAACAGAATTACTTAAATATCGATACTTTTAAAGCTTGAAGACATTTATTGCTTTCTTTTCCGTCATTACTGTCCACTTACCAGTTTATTATATAGGTTGAAATAACTACATTGATCTAGATAAACCTAAATGCCTGAAATTTCCTTGTTTCAGGGGAAAATAGTTTTTATCGAGTCCAACATTAAACTGGTTATATGACTTTTTGTGATTTTGTTGAAATCATTTGCCATAAACAATACCTGATTTGAAATGAAATGTCTGCATTTTCGCAACAATCTTTGCTGTGACAGTGAGATGTGTCATTTGTGTTACACAGCTTGGAATTCGGTGTTTGTTATCTTTAAGTTATCTTTAAGAGCCTTAAAATATATGTTTATCTGAGAAATAAAAGACTACATGCTTTTTTCTGTTTTTTATACAGTACAGATGTATAATTATGATTAATTTGCAGTTCTTGTTGGTTAGACATTATGTTGTGATTTTATTTTATGTTACTAAAGAATCAGAATAATTTGTTAATCCCTAAGGAAATTATGTGGGTTTCAGTTGCTCCAAGACAGTAACAGTAACAGACTAAACTAATCAAATAATACAATATGTTACAGAATTACAAATTTAAGAAATAGCACTAATATATACAAATTGCTCAATTATAAATATCAAGAATAATGACAAAGAATATTACACAGGTGAGAATATTACAGGGGTGGAATATATATGATTGACATTTGACTCTAACCTGTGAACTTTGTCATTTGCTATGTTGCTGTAGAGGGTGTGCAAAAGGGTGTAACTATTGCAGTGTTTACAGTGTATTAGAAGGAGGAGTTGTGCAGGGAGATGGCCACGGGCAGGAATGATTTCCTGTGTCGTTCAGTGGTGCTTTTTGGTAATCTCAGTCTCTCACCGGACGTGCTCCTGTGACTAGCCAGCACGTCATGGAATGGGTGGGAGGTATTATCCAGCATTGTCCTCATCTTGGACAACATCTGCCTCTCAGACACCACCCTAAGGGAGTCCAGCTTAATCCCCACAACATTACTGGCCTTGCGGATCAGTTTATGTAGTCTGTTGGCATCTGCAACCCTCAACCTGCTGCCCCAGCATAGAAGATACCACTGGCCACGACAGACTAATTGAAAATCCTGAGCATTGTCCGACAGAACTATTGGTCAATCTGAAACACCCTTTGGGTATTATAGCTCATATGAACTTTAACCATCCCTCAGTTTTGCTACTATAGGTCCAGATTGCTGTTGGAACTATTAACAAGTATCTCACATTTACCTCTATAAATGAGACCTCTATAAAAACAGAAGTTTTGAAAATTTAACCCAAGATCAGATTGTGAAATGCTCAGTTAAACTCAAAAACACAAGAGCTACACCTCGGATAGCATGTTAAATGTTAAAGTTCATGACAGTACACTTAGAAAAACACTGAACAAGTAGGGCTTGTTTGGAGGTGTTGCAAGGAGAAAGTTTCTTCTCTCTAAAAATAGAACATGGCAGCACAGCTTAGGTTTCCAAAGTTTCATCTGAACAAACCACAAGATTTCTGAAACAATGTCCTCAAGACCAGTGAGGAGATGTTTGGCCACAGTGCATGGCACCACATCTGGAGAAAACCAAACACAGCATATCAGTCAAAACACGTCACACCAACTGTCAAACATGGTGGTGGAGGGGTGATGACTTTGGCTTGTTTCGCAGATCCCAACCTAACTGAAATGCTGCAGCAGGACCTTAAGAGAGCTGCCCATAAATGAATCCCCACAAACCTAAACAAACTGAAGCAACAAAGCAACCAAAATTCATCCACAGTGATGTGAGACACTGATAAAGTCACACAGAAAACAGTTATTTAAACTTAATGTTGCAAAAAGTGATTCTACACACTACTGAATCATCTGTAGCGTGTGTGTTGTTTATATAGGGCTAAACTTTAGTCCCATATAAACAACACAGAAATGGAGTTTAATTGAATTTTTCACATGTTGGTAACTGAACCTGAACAAACCTGATCGGGGACACAGTAGTTTATGCTATTTCTGCTAAAACTCAGTGTGAGAGCGGGAAAATAAGTAATCTTGAATGCATATAGTAGTTTTTTTTATGGTAGAGAGGGTTTAGTAATGTAAGACACACTTCTAGAAATATGCATTGACCCATTTTTACACAAAATACACTATATTTTGCCATGGGGAGTCA
Source organism: Etia nguti (assembly GCA_015106755.1). Taxonomy (NCBI): domain Eukaryota; kingdom Metazoa; phylum Chordata; class Actinopteri; order Cichliformes; family Cichlidae; genus Etia; species Etia nguti. The sequence continues at coordinate 106,155 of VUQG01043798.1, read as the reverse complement.
TTATAGCTCTGAACACTGCAAATGACCCAGTTAAATCTTTATCATTTTAATGATAGCAGCTTAGCTTGATCACAGCACCAAATATGCTTGTGTAACATTTATGGGCTATCATGTGTATTGTTGCCCAGACATTTATCGAGAGCATTTTGAGTTTATCAGTGTACAGACGTTGGTTTTTGCACGAATGGATGGGACTGTTTCTACTGACAATAAAAGGTGACAGATTGTGACTGCAGCTGAGATTTATCAGCTGTCAGCAGCTGTCACAACTACGTTATTGCTTTTATCTGCAATGACACCATTTGATGAGTCGTACTTTCAGGTTTTTGCCGATTAGATTCAGATGTGACTCGGGTTACAGAAAGAGCTGTATATTGGAGAAAGTAAGCTTCGGCTTGAAGACAGAAAATTAAATACAGAAACACTACAACTGGAGCATGTTTGAAAGACATCTCAACAAAAAACGTTGCATTTTGTGCCATCAGACATGACAGTTATAATTAAGAGCTTTCCCTTGTTGTTTAGCAGGCTTACGATCAATTGCAACTTGATGTTTTTATGTTAAGTGAACAAACTCTTAATAATATCATTGTGAAATTATAGTGTACAACTCTGTAAACACTCAAAAGCTTAGTATTAAAAGTGTGCTTCAAAAAAAGTGGTCTGTAGTGGAGGCTTAGTGCCACATGTGTCCAGCAGGGTCACCTTTCATGACAGGAGCACTCAGTCAGGGGTGGAGTATTGTGGAGAAGGAGGAGGAGCAGCGTTACAGATAAACAATTTTCACTGTCTAAAGATTGGCAGTTTAGCCACTTCTTTGGCATTTTGTACTCTGAGCTGGAAGCAAAGGAGCTCTGCCACAAGATGTCATTTGCCTACCTACTGGCCATCATTGGAGGAATGAATGTGGCTTTCTACCTTCTGAAACTCACTTGGAGATGTTGGTGTGGATTTAGAGAGTTTGTTTTATCATCAAAATGGCAAGTGGACTTGAGGACATATGGACAATGGGCAGGTAAGGTGGAGGTTTTATGGTCAGGACTGCAAGCCCCTGGACATGGTACCTCTTTTTTTAACACATCATGCCAGCTCTCAGATCATCACAGTGTATTTGGTTTATATAGAACTGACTGGTTTACAGTCAAAATACATGTCTTATCTGCTGCTATGTTAACTGCCACACAAATCTCTGAGCTCATCTGGGACAGGTCTTTCTATCCCCAGAGTACAAACTAAACAAGGAGAATAAACGTTTAATTTTTATGCTCAACATAGCTGGAGTAAACTCTCAGAGAACTAGAAGCCTGCTGCAGCACTCTGTTCATTTAAATCAAGGCTGAAGACTCTTAAATCAGATAATTACCCCTTCTTACATTCCACTTGCAATTATTACTCTTGTATTAGTTACATTTCCTCCTAAATGCTTCTTAAATTACATTGTTACTTTGGACTGACTTGTTGAGATGGGGCATGCATGTGTTTATCTGCACTAAATACAAAATAGTCTAATTCTACATGAGAATCTTTTTTAAAAATAGAAAGCACAACACATTATCTCGGTCCACAACAAATCAATATTTAAAACTTCTGCTATGTTTGACAGGAGTGTAGAAATAAATAAAATTGATCTGACATTTTTATGCTTTCTCCTCTGTGCAGTTGTCACTGGTGCCACATCTGGTATTGGTAAAGCTTATGCCACTGAGGTGAGTCTTCAGCTCCCCTTAACAATCTCTCTCTCTCTCACACACACACACGCACACACACACAGCTATTTTGTAGTTGAGACTTTCTTTTGTTACTTTTGTCACTTCTTTTTATGGACAACAGAAAGTTGTGAATTTCAGTATCTTATAATGTAGCTGCATTATTATGATGGAGTTTTAGTTAGTGTGTAGTCATGCAATTAATATTGCCTTTTCATATGGTGTACTGTCGATGTGATAATCATTCTTGCAAATACATTTTTGTTGTCGCAATGTGAAAAAATAACAACTTTGCAGCTAGATTATAAATGAGGTTTCACAGTTAATAAAATTGTTGATAGTAAACTCCGAGACCAAGAAATGTCTCGGTCCATCTCACATTGGAAACAACGACTGCAATGACTCCACTTTCAGATTTTTCAATTTCAGAATTAAAAAAAACAATTTGACAGGCTTTGTCTCCTTGTTGTATGACAGCCACAAACTCTGTCTCTATTTCTCTTCTAGCTGGCACGAAGAGGCCTGGATATTGTTTTAATAAGCAGATGTGATAACAAACTTCATACTGTTGCCAGAGAAATCGGTGAGTTCAAGGAAAATACTACTTCAAAGCAAATCTAGGGACAAAATAATCAAAAATATATTGTTTGTTTTCTTCAGAGGGTGTGTATGGAAGAAAGACTCAAACCATCCCAGTGGACTTCACACATGGCTACAGTATCTACCCTGCCATAGCCAAGAAACTACAAGGCCTGCAGATTGGAATTCTGGGTAATACATACCCACGTACTTGCTTTTTTCTTACATACTTACTTATTGAAGCTGCTAATTTTGCGTGTCCATATGCCATACAGTTAACAATGTGGGAATGACCAGTACTGACTGTTTTGCCTATTTCCTGGAAACACCAGATGCTGAACAGGTAAGCTTTGTCGCTTTTTAATGTTATTTTCTAAAGTTAATGAACTGTTTGATATATTTCTTCTGATAAAAGTCATTATTTTCATTTTCTGTGTTTTTTCTGATCAGAAAATCACTCAGGTGATCAACTGTAACATACTGTCAGTCCCTCAGGTGAGAGGTCTATGTGGGTATTTCTGAGTCATTTCCACAGCTTTCTCCTTTAAATAACCACTGATGGATATCTAAATGATAACGAGTTTATGTTGTCTCAATTCAGATGACCAGACTGGTTCTCCCAGACATGGTTAAAAGGTAAAGACAGAAACATTCAAATTTAAAGTGATTATTAGGTATTAACAGTATGGGATACATTTATGGATGTCTGCCTTCCATCTTTGACCCAGAGGAAAGGGGCTGATCATCAACATCTCGTCTATGGCAGGTGTCCATCCACAGCCTTTGTTGACGCTTTACTCTGCCACCAAGGTGCTGTTTCAGTATGACGTACTTGCACTCATTATTTCAGATACAAGCTGACCCCGTCATACTGTAATGTTTTCTCACTGGCACACGGTTTGATGATGCTCACTTGTTGGTTTGTCTGTTTTCTTCTATATTCCAGACTTTTGTAACATACTTCTCTCAGTGTCTCCATGCAGAGTACAAGTCAAAGGGAATTACTGTCCAGGTAAAGTGTACAACTCTGGCCAAATTCCAAAACTTCATGTGCTCCGCTTTTTCTGTTAAAAGCCAAATAATTCTGACTCACCAAGCTAATTTTAGATTTAGGTTTTGATTTGACCTCATTTACTCTAAAGCTTATTAATAGTGAACTACACCTGGTACACATATGGAAAACCGTGTGTTTTCAGGCTTAGTTTTTTTGGGGGGGAGGGGTTGGTGTCATGCACTTTTTAGACATCAGACGAGCTCCCTTAATCTCTCCTCAGTGTGTGGCTCCCTTCCTGGTGTCCACCAACATGACAAAAAATGTGAAAGTGAACAGCTTCATGAAGACCGCCACAGCGTTTGCTCGTGAGGCTTTGAACACCGTGGGTCACTCCAGTTCCACCACTGGCTGTCTATCACATGCAGTCCAGGTCAGTTATAAAGAGCTAAACTGTTATCGCTTAGAAATGATCACCTTTAATATGTTAACATTTTACTTTTCCAACAACCTACAGAATGCACTTCTCACAATACTCTTGCCGGACCGTCTTCGGATGTCGACATTCCTCATTAGGAAACTACGAAGCTCATGTAAGAAAAATGATTGGACCGGTGAAAAGGGGGTAGTAGTCATGTGACTTCTGCTGCACTGATATTGAAGTTGTTTTTTTTTCTGCAGGAGAAAATATCACTCAAATGTCACTCAATTACTTCAACTCTGTGATGAATAAAACCCATTCACCACTGTTTTAACACTTAGACACCAAACTGGTTTCACCGTTTTACCTTAGGCATGTAGACTGAGAACAGTGCAAACTGTTTTAATGAGATTCAGATGAAAAGTGCATCAACACAAAAACTTCTATCTTTAGCAGTGAAGTATGTGTAGGAACTACAGCAGTGTATTAAAACAATGAGAAAGGTTAACGTGGGTGGAGTAAATGTGTTCTGCAGTAAGAATAGTGAGAATGACTTTTCTGATGTGAGAATTCCACTGAAGGCATTGAGACAAAAAAAAAATCATAATACAACTGGCAGATATGTAGATTTGATCTGTTTTTATTACACTCTGTGGTTTGAACACATAAGTGGTTACAACAAAAATATTAATTTATGTAACAGCTCCAAAGATGACAACAGACAGTGCCCGTGGCAGTAACATTAGTGTACAAGAGTCCAACAGTGTTCTTATCAAGCACAAACAAGAACACGCTGATGCTTTTTCAGCAGTGACAACATACCCAGTGTGTTGTGACCTTTCATGTTGTAAATATGGTTACTTAAATATTTTGTAAAAATGTGATGAAAACTTGTTGTTTGTCTTGACTGGTCTGAAATATCATCCTCATCATGAAAGACTGAAATATGATTATATGAAATATATTTGTTCAGCGTTACTGTTATCATTATTTACCACCTCCAACGTAACAGAATAACCCTTTCTGAAGTACTTTTAGAGTCTGCACTGTTAGCACCGAGTCCAATAAACTTTCTTTTTTTAAATAAACACAAATAACAGCAACAAATATCTCATTCTAATGTCAAGTCTATAACAATTCCCTTTATATCAAATAAACTGGGAAAAAAAAAAAAAAAAAAAAATTTGAAAAAGAAAAAAAAAAAAAAAAAAAAAAAAAAAAAAAAAAAAGAAGAGAAAAAAAGGGTGGAGGGCAAAACAATACATATATCTATATATATATATATATATATATATATATCAATCACCTGGATCACCTGTTGAGAAACAAAAAGGAGAGAACAAGCAAAAAAAAGAGCAATATAATAAACA
>VUQG01043798.1:45469-80349 GCA_015106755.1 Etia nguti | reverse complement strand
TATTGTTTATTATTGGGGGGGGGGGGGGTTTACAGCACACATATTTAATGACTTAAAAATAAGAATTGAGTGCAAAACTTTGATTTTATTTTGGTGTTTCTATAATCCAGTATACATACACCACCTGCTAATATTTGGTTAAATGCCTTTTTAGCCAGATGCTTTTTGCAGAATTAAGCTTCTGGCATAATTCTGCCTGGATGTAAATTATGTCAACAAAATATATCATAAAATATCATGTGCAGTAGCTAAACGAACAAGTAGTTTTAGTGGAGCAGACAAAAGATGTAACTCTTTATGTACACTCACAGTAAATTTATTGTCATATTTACTTGTTACATTCTTCTCATATATAGTAGTAATGTAATGTAAAATGTGTCATCTTTTATATGAAAGTGTCATTGACATCATCCACGTGTTTGTGCGCTCCGTTCTCTCAGGTTACCTGTCATGTTGCCGTTTCATTGATGACAATCAAATCATCACGAGCTCAGGAGACACCACATGGTGAGTCGCACAGATCAACACACACATGTGAAGCCTAAGCACTGTTTTCCTGCTTTCCAATGACTAACCCTGTGCTTTTTTGTTGTTGTTGCTTTTTTTTCCCCCAGTGCACTGTGGGATATTGAGACGAGTCAGCAGACCACAGTTTTCTCGGGCCACACCGGTGATGTCATGAGTCTGTCCCTTTCGCCCGACCAGCGCACCTTCGTGTCGGGAGCCTGCGACGCTTCAATCAAACTGTGGGACATCAGGGACAGCATGTGCCGGCAGACCTTCACGGGCCACGAATCGGACATCAACGCTGTCTGTGTGAGTGTCCTCAGGGATCGGGCGCCCTTGTAGGCTCAACGGCTTTTATTCATGCTTCTAAAAATCAGGGATCATATATTTTGCAAGTGCAGTTTAGAGCTCTTGTTTCGGAGGACTGCTCTGGCCGTGGACTTTATAAAGCTGCATCACAGCATGAGTTTGACTGATGTGGACAGGCAGAGGAGACCTAATGAAAGATGAGAGATGCTTTCGAGTTGCATTGTGGGAAATGTAGTATTAGGAGGTGGCTCATAAGCAGCATCTTAAAATGCAGTTTAGAGTTTTAAAAGACAACCGGGCTTTTATTCCAATTTACTACATTCAAAACCAGTGTTTAAGGTGTGAAGCGAGAGCATGAGCAACCCCCACAACACACACAAGGTCAGCAGGAGCATAACATATAGGTTTTTTTTAGCTTGACCCACATCATGGATTAAAGAAACTGGATGGAGTTGGTATGCTTGAGACACCATTTTAGATGTTTATTCTCAGACACATCACGAGTTTCTGAATTCCTGGCACTGTTATAAGCTAATCTGTGGCCTTAAGTGGCACTCTGGCACTCCTGCGTACTGTCTAACACGTCATGAGCTGCATCAGCTCCAGGATTTGTCTTGGTGACGTCACACACTGTCTCCAGCCACCAGCTTTGGGAGGCATTTAAATGGGAAACGCGCTGCAGGATTAACAAGATTATCAATTAACACCATATCTGAACATCCTGATCATCTCAGGAGACGATCTCCAGTTGGGAGTCTGGGTTGATGGCACAGGCCATCTGACAGTGTGGCAGGTGGACAGATTCGGTATTAAAGCCCAGTGATGATCTCTGCCTCTGATCACATTCAGTTTTCTGTCTTATTAAGGGATTTAGGAAAGGCAGGAACTCTGTATAGTGGCTTATGTTGTAACTATATTTATTTGTTTGTTTATAATTACAAATTTATAGTATATAAATAAAAGAGTCATCCTCACTTTCGCCTCCCCAGTTCTTTCCCAATGGCAGCGCCTTCGCCACAGGCTCTGACGATGCCACCTGCAGGCTGTTTGACCTCCGCGCAGACCAGGAGCTAGGCCTCTACTGCCATGACAACATCATCTGTGGCATCACCTCTGTGGCTTTCTCCCGCTCCGGGCGCTTGCTGCTGGCTGGCTATGACGACTTTAACTGCAACATATGGGATGCCATGAAAGGAGACAGAGCAGGTGGGTGAAACAAGTGAGAGAACAGAGAAAAGGGAAGGTTCATCTTAAAGCTAAGGTGAAGATGAAGTGATTATCTATTAATTACACCAGAGGTGTTTTTGTAGTATTCTTTCTTTTGATTTTTCGCCGCTAACCTCAAAGCTTAGTTTAGTGATTAATTTTTGCACTGCAGAGGGATGATTGTATGTAGGTGTGCAGTTTTCTGATGCCTGAAACAACAAATAGGTTTACACAATGTTCAGTTTAAATGTGAGGGGAGTTTGGTATAGTAGTACTGGTGATAACAATGATTTAAAATACAGAAATAACAAATTAGTGTGTAATATGTATTTATTGTATCTGAGCTTTAGCTGTGTGCTGAGTTCAATCAAAAACAAAGAAAACACAGTCTGAATAAAAAATGTAGTGGAACTAAAATTGCCTCTAAACTGAGTTGTTGTTGCAAAAAATGTAATTCTTTATTTGGGTTTTGGGTTTTTTTAGAGGAAATTAAGCTGCAATCCATGTATCAAGACCAAGGTTATTATAGCTAACTAAAATTAAACTAAAACTAAAACTAGATGTAAAAAACATTATTGGTTTTACCTCCTCCCTACAATAGTAATTAGAAAGTCTAAAACTGAACACTGTTTAGAAACCCTAAAACCAAAAAAACTAAACTAAAACGAAACATTTTCAAACAAGAAAACCAAACAAGAAAATCCCCCCAGGAAACTAACAAACTAAACTGAATTAAAAACAAAAACTCAAAATGAAATAAAAATAAAAACTAATTATAAAATGCTAAACTGTAATAACTCTGGTCAAGACTATTTTTTTATTTTTGCATGTGTTTTTGCATGATTGCATGGAAACAATCACCATTTTACTTCTCATTTTTCTCTGTTGCCAGGTCAGTAATTAAAGTATTTTATACAAGATGTGTCATGTGTACTACTGTGTACTGCTAATCAAAACACATTTAAGAAGATCAAAAGCAGAGTATAACCTTAAATAGTTGAAATAAGTAAAAATTATGCCTTTTTCACAGATTCAGAAATGGGTAAACTTACAACTTAAGTTCAGCTTTGAAAATTAATAGAAACAACTCCTTCAGAAGCCCTTTTATCTGTATTACTACTAAGTCAAGGCATTATTAGGACAGTACTGTACCACAGGAAGTACAGTTATTTACTTCAGGAAGTAGCGATATATATTGCAGGAAGTAGATCTAGAGTGTATACTGCACACATGCTGGTGGGTCAGTTGTTCATCCTACCACAAAAAAAAAAGACATGAAAGTATAAAAAGAATTGACAGTAACTTCAATGATGGAAGAGCAGCACAGTCTGCCTTAAGCACAGTCATTACAGTAGTGGGAATTTTAGTACAAGTGTTGGGACAAACTTTCCAAACAATGATTCGTTTCCATTGTAGAAAGAACATCGTGAGTCTATTTGGCCGCTGATTGCATCAAAAATAAATAAATCAAAATGAGGTCATATTTAGATTTTAAGATTCCTTTTGAAAAACAAAATCTTTATGTCTGCACACTTAAGAAACAGGGGGATACAAACAGTAGCATCGATCTTAAGTTAACAGTATGCTCACTGTTTGATTTTTGAAGAAGTGCATTGCACTATGACAAGATGGTGTTTGGTTCTTTTCGGCCCTCCTGCAGGAGTCCTAGCAGGCCATGACAATCGCGTGAGCTGTCTGGGCGTGACGGATGACGGCATGGCGGTGTGCACCGGGTCCTGGGACAGCTTCCTCAAGATCTGGAACTAAGCCATGCACATAAACAGCGAACCACACACGTCCAACAGACACCGCTCTTATCTTGGGACACAGTTTGCACCCTGTACTCTCACTGTATGTAAGATTCCACAGACAAACCGCAACATTATACTGTACATAATATATATGACTTAGATATGAGCTTACACACACACACACACACACACACACACACACACACACACACACACAGTATGCAGGACAAGATAACAAGACCTAAACACATGCCCACACTACCTACCGCTGATTAAAGTGCACAGCAGCAAGTCCACAGTGCAACACACACACACGCACATAACAGGTCAAAATATGACCAAATACAGCCGAATATTCAGCTGTTCAGCTGAAAACACAAATCCCATCAACACATCTGATACACTCATTCTCACGCACGCTTATCATGAGACACACTGCTTCTCGCGTTAAGCAGTGGAGCGAACGTGACCGGATATTTTCGTCTTATGACTTTGCCCAAAATACACTTCAGACTCATTTTTCTTTGTTGTTTCGGTCTCTTTACCATACGTATCTCAGCAGTGGTGGCGTGAAGGCAGAACCACCTGAGTCCATTTACATAAAGAAAGTAAGAAAGAAAGAAAAAAATTGACTGGTGAACAGATGATTGAGCTCAATGAAGGTATCAACTCTGATTTTCATCTGTTTCGGAACGTCACGCAGTCACTGTTGTCACCCAGTTTTGTTTTGTTTTTCCAATTTCACACACTTATTTTATTCCTGTTCTTCCTGTGTGCCTCAAATACACTTATTAACAGAGGATACTGAGACAGTTAAATGAATCCAAAACAACCTGAGATTAAGAGAAGTTGAGAAGTAAAAGCACGTCTTATTGAGTAGGAGCCAATAATCAAACTTTGACTTTGTCACTGTATTATCTGGACATTACTATAATTGTACATATTAATAAATAACTGCCTCTCCTGCCTTTTATTGTGTTTTTCTTTTAAAGTTCTGTTTCTAAAACTGTGAAGCTTTTAAATGAGTAGTAAGTGCACATTGTGAGGTATTCTCATTATACAACCTCAGGTTTTGACTTACAGAGCAGCCATGATTTGAAAGTAGCACTGATATAGACAAAAAGGGGTTATTGGATATACAGTCCCCTCCCTCTTTATTAGATATATTAGGTAAAACAAATATCTAATCAACCAATCACTTGGCAGGAACTCATTTAGGGATGATCAAGATTCAAAAAAAAGAAAAAAGTCCCATGGTGTGATGAGTCTTGGTTTCTGCTGCGACATTCAGATAGTATGTTTAGAATTTAGTCCCATCAAATAACGAAACCATGGATACATCCTTTCAGGCTGCTGCTGGTGGTGTAATGGTGTGGGGGATAGTTACCTGGAGCAGTTGGACCCCTTAATAAAAACCAAGCATCATTTAAACACCACAGCCTACCTGAGTATTGCTGCTGACCATGTCCATCCCTTTATGATGACAGTGCACCCAACGTCTAATGCCTGCATCCAGCAGGACGGCAGACCATGTCGCAAAGCTCAAATCATCTCACACGTGAAAATAAGTTTACTGTATGCAAACGGCCTCAACAGTCACCAGATCTCAGTTCAACAGAGCACCGTGGGGATGTGGTGAAACAGGGAGATTCACATCATGGACAAATCTACAGCAGCTGTGTGACGCGATCATGCTAATATGAACCGAAATCTCTGATGTTTCCAGCATCTTGTGGAATCTATGCCAAGAAGAAGTAAAGTAGTTTTGAAGGCAAAAAGGGGTCAAGACCCCTAATAGTGAGTTGTACCTAATAGCCTGGCAGTAAGTGTAGTGTTAAAACTCAAAGCTGGCACACAGTAAACTTAGTTATCTGCTTAATTAGAAATATGTGGCAGCAACCTGAAACCTTCAGTCTCCAAAGAAATGTTTTGTTGAATGCCAATACACGTCATATGTTTTCCAGTAACCCATTGTTAACAGACTAACAGACTTTAGGTAGAAACAGTGAATTACATGGAAATGACTGGTGGATGTTTTTGTCTTTAGACACCAGGGGGTGCTGCAGCTCATTCTGCGTCTCTGACTCAGAAAATGAGGACTGTGAACCAAAAACAAGTCTTGAAGAAAATTTGTTAAATCTATTTACAAGTTAGGCTATGAAGACTGAGTAGTGCCTTTTGTTAAGTGGACCCTACACAGTTGCTTGGTAGTAACAAAGAGGAGTAACAGGAACATGAAGTCCAGGCAGACTTTTAGCACCATGATGTGGCTGAACACTGAAGTACATCTCACTCTGTTCACTGCTGTTGTGTTATACGAAACCGATGTCAACTGCAGCCCTCGCTGCGATAATAATGTAATTCACTAGTGGGCATTTGTTGCAGTGCAAAGAAGAACAGTTCAAACAGACTCAAATGCGATCAGGGTATTTTATTTTTCAAACAATCTGTATTAAGACATGAATTCATTCAACACAATCTTGAAAGTTTAAAGTTTAGTCTATGAAATACAATCTGGAGTTAATCTCTCACAAGGAACACAGACGCGCGCGCGCACACTAAAACATTGCAAAGATGTCTTTCTAAAAAACAAACCAAAAAGTTATTGAAAAAGAACAGGAGATATTGTGTTTCTGTCCAAAGAGCCACGTCGATGTAGAGCTCCCCATGTTTTGATCTGCCTCACTCCCAACTACAGCTGCTAATCCAGTCACACGGGATTGATTAGAAATATAAGCTATAAGAGAAGAGTGCCTCATGAGATGATTATCTATCAGCCATTTATCGATACTTAAGAGTTCATAAAGGCAGTTTTTGGATTACATCAAGCGTCTCAGCATGTGATTGTGTTAAATCGACATTTTGTGTGTGTGTGTGTGTGAGATTACAAACAAAAGCGAAAGCTCAGAATGATTTTTGTAACACACAAACCAGCCTATGTTAAGTCTGCCAAAGGCCACTGGAGAATCACGACCTGCAAGTCACACTCGCATGGACAATTTTTAAACTCTTCAAATGCTTGTATTGCTTTAAATTAAAAAAGGAAGAAAGAAAGGAGGACAATCCTCCAGACTTACAACTGAAGAATCGAATCACACAAATTCAGCGGTCAAATCTGTCCAAGCTTACAGCCAGACTGACGCAAATCTTCCCAGGAAACTAATGAGCTGTGAGGTTCAGGTCTTTTAATGGCCGTTGGCACAAAATGAAATAGCACTTTCACATCTTAAGGTGCATTTAGGGAAATCAACAACCATAACCACTCCTCCGTCTTCCAGACCGCAACACCATTAGAAGAATTTCTGCTGCACGAAATGAGACAACAAGCTGAGTGTTTGGGAGTGACGTTCTCGGTCGGGTTGGCGACAAACGTTTGTCAAAAGGCTTTCATGGTTAACGTTAATAATTTAGCTGCAGTGCTCTCCGGAAAACCTGCCAGCACAAACCATGCAGTTAAAATGACGAGAGTTAAGTGTGATGCTATGGCTTTTTGCTTTTGCTTACATGGAAGTGATTATTTTTTTTGTATGCAGTATATTTCATGTAACTGCAAATGGAGTGGTCTGACTAAGGATTACATTATGGAAGTTATGTGTTTAAAAGAGGGGAAACGCACTGATTTTACACGCCAAAGCTTTGCACACATGGCTCGAGCTTGAGTTCTCCTACAATTCAGATGTCTTTTATTTTTTTCATAAGCTGTCCGTCATGCTATACTTGTGAAGTAGCCAGATTCATGTTTAACACTTCAGAATTAATAGAGATCTTTATTTCCAGGCATGCATCCACCATCCTGTACACTGAAGTTCCCACAATTACACACTTTTCAGTTAAAGATTCAGGTGTGCAAAAATGTAGGTCTCATGCAAGAATTTTGGTTTGGTCTTCAGCCCCGAGCAGAGCGACCCGACATCGGACGAAGAACCTACTGACACCTATAGACAGACTCTGATGTGTAAAATCAGTGGAATTACTTCTTATACGTCATGAAAACTAAAGACTATTCTGTCTGCTGTGCGAAGAGCCGATAACCCCACACCACAGACTATTGGCCTCCTAACATCAGTGTAGTTCTGTCTTCATGATCATTGCGATATCCCATCTCTCCATTAGACTCAGGTATAGCTTTGATCTCTCGGCCTCAAAATACATTGTGCTTAGATTAATAGAGCGGTACACACTTTCATATAAATACAAATCTGTCTTATAGATGTACATTCACTTTTTATTTCTCAATATAGACTCATTTACATATTTTATAAAATAGGCTTCTCAGAATAAGTCACGCTACTCTCCCCACTACAACATTACACAATCAACATGTTAAAGAAGCGCTTAGATCACCTGTGCAGCATGAACCTACATTTTTAGGAGCAGACATCACTCACACACATACACACACACAGTTTAACTTGATGTGTGCACATTAAGTTTTGTTTTTTTTTCCTCTACATACTCATGGCTTTACTCTATGCTGGCTCCTGCTGCGAGTAGATCCTCAACATGTTACACTGGATTAACTGGACATATATTAACTTATCTGTTATTGCAATTCTCTGAATAGATTCTTGTCTGCTGATTATTTTAAGTTAGAATATATGTTGCCCAAAAAAAAAGAAAGAAAGAAAGAACAGAGAAAAGAGAAAAAGCATTTCAAGTCCATTTAAGAGATAATATGGATTTTACTTAAGTGCACTTAACTGGCACAGGACATTAATCTTGACGAGGGAGCAAATATAATTGTGCCTCTTCTTCACGTGATTTCAGTAAAGACATTTTTGAGGGTGGGAGCGAGGGGCCGGGCATATGGGGGGGGGGGCTCACAACCCTTCCAAAAACCATCTCAACTTCCCGAGTCCAAGGCACTGCTTTAACTGTAAACATGGCAGATTGATAAAAAATAAGGATTTGATCATAAAAAGCACGAGTGCCAGAGCTCCTGGACGATTGTAGTTGTAGACGTTTGAAAAGTAGGTCATGGCACATAAAAGATACTTGGGAATAAAAACACATTCGCTTAAGGGGAAAACAACTTTGATACAGTACTATATAATCTATTTCAATGGCTTACATGCACACCAAAGTATCTGCGTGAGATATACTTGTAAATGTATGTTTGCTGAAGGTGCTTTCCATGCCCATTTATCTCACTCTCAGAAAATTAACCACCTATTTATAGAACTTTCGATTAAACGCTCTGTCCTGAACATACACTGCAGTCTTAATAGCTTTCTTCGTTTTTAATGAATAAAATATATCTCCTTAGTTTAAAGAGCAGGCTTTAACGAACCTTCCTACAGATCAGTGGCTAAGATTTAGTTTATGATTCTTATAATATTTACATAATAGCTCTGATGTACAAGTTGTTGAAAAAAACAGCACATTTTCCCGGCAACCACGCTAAACGTCCACCTCTGGCAGTGCAGTGAACCAAGTGACTCACTGAACAAAAAGCTCCATTCATCAAGCCTCTTCCTGATAAGGCTGCCTCATGCTTGTACCGTAGTGTTTGGTGTTGAGGAACAACCAATCTCTCGCTTAAGCAGCTTCCTGAACTAAGCAGAAGTCTAATTCCCCTTAAAAAAAGGAAATTCCTGTGCGCCATTAACAAAATCTAATCTATGCAAAGGAAACACAGAATCATACCATAACACCACTAGCTGACATTTTGGATTGGTATACTGAAAGCAAAATATTGGTTAGTGATCTGTAGGGATAGTTTCTTGTTCAGCATCCATAAGCTCCTCTTTCCCTTTGGCCTTGCTTCAAACCTCTGCTGCAAAATATATACGGTGAACTTTGGCAGAATGTACAGATATAAAATATATTAAGTCTCGTGAGTTTCAGCTGTGCTCTCCAAAGTGCCTGATGAGATGGAGCCCTCTGTGGCACTGCAGAGTCCCCGTTAATCAAATCTTTCTACTGGCCCAGGACAAATATGACTTCTATCACACACAGTGGGCTGTTCTACGGCAATTGCCTGGACAAACACTTCTCACGAAAAAAATCCACACTAACAAAATAGTCTAAGAACTAAAATATAATACAGTAGAGTAGATCAGAGTGGTAGGAAGGTGGCAAACCCTCCTCCCGTGTCTCACTAACATCCTCCTCCTCCTGACAAATCTCCCGTCCCCTCTCTCTCCCCTTCAGAGTTGCCGTCATACTCCAACACTGCTAGCCAAATATATGAACTCCCCTGTTCAAAAAACTCCACGAGAATAGTATATATTGCAATATAATGGCAACGTAATTACAGTAAAATTAAAAATACCAGTAGGCTAATACCAATACAGAATCACTACATATAAATATCAAATTTGTGTAGTTTTGAAAATCTATTGAAACAAAAAAGTTTAGATACAAGCCTGATGAGACATACAATTAATGGTTTCGCCTAAACTACAAAAAGGCAAAGCAGGAAGTTTTCACCGTACTCCCGTACTGAGTACTGTATAGTATGGAGACTTCTGATTGATCATTCAAAGTGAATTTATTCTGTTATTGAAGGATTCGAGGCTTACTTGCCAGCAATTAAGAACTGAACTATAATTTGGTTTAGGTCAGAGAAACAAAAAGTAAGAGTTCCTGTAACTGTCTACTGTAGATAAGAAAAAAGGAAAAAAATTTAAACAAGCTACTTCGCCCGACTTTGTCCCTTTGTAATATGTTTGTAATAATTCTTTGAGCCTCCCTAAATCTGTAGAATCCTCAAAATAACCGGGGGCCACGAGCTGTTGCAGGTCTTTATCGTCTCACGTCCCTGCAGCCTGACGGTGGCTATGCAAGAGGCCTGCAAATGATTCGGATCCAAGTCTAAGGTGCTATCTATTTACAGCTTCATTTTGATATATACTATTAGTAAATAATGCCTTCCTCAAAATGTACTGGAGAACCATCAAGGAATGTTAACATACTTCACAATTAGGAACTAAATATTTACGACTGAACACGGGTCCACAAAGAAAAGGAAATCAAGACAAGAATATATACAGTACAAATTAATAGATGGTATTAACATATGAAGCTCATCGGCTGTTTTTCACGATATCCTCGAGGGAGAATGTTTTCAGGGGGCCACGGTTGAAACTGCATCTTAAGGAGTGTAAGTTGGAATGGATTTTAAGATTGTTTTTGTATGTGTGTGTTTGTGGTGTGTTTGCGGTATGTGCGCGTCTCTTTGGACTATGAGTGCTTGAGTGTGAGCTTGCTGGAGAGAAAAGAGAGAGTGATGTTCACATTTGGTGCATGCGTTAGCCCAAATTTCGGATGCACTTCCTTCTTCGATCCCTGCTGGGGTCCTTTCACCAGTTCATGATGCAGTTTCTGTTCAACGTCATGAAGTAAACCTGGCTGCTGCCTCCAGACCGCACTGACGCGAAAAACACCTGAGGATAGACACAATCGAGATGGATGTTATTCCTTTTTAAAGGTGTTACCATCACGCTGCATCCAGGAGCTGATCAACGCTGTTAAAAGGTGTTATTAGCTGGGACGGCTTGCTGGAGAAGCACAGTAACATCGAGGTAATCACCGATTCATATATAAATAACTCACTGTGTATCTCATGAGCTTCGGGGTTCTGGTGAAGAGATTACTTTCTTTCAGGGTAGCAGCACACCTCTGCAATCAGTGGCTATGCTAAGCTAATCAGCTGCAGGCTCTATGTTCATACTTTGCATGCAGACACAAAAAGCAGAGTTGGCCTTCTACAACTCTTGTGTAATTGCCCCACAAGTGTTTCTATCTTTACCTTGTCATTTCTCTCGCAAAGGAACTTCAGCCGCTGAGCTCTTTTGTGCATAAAAACACCATCCAAGTGGCCAGTCTCCACAGAGCGGATCTCAATGGCCTTTTCTCCCCAACCCATGATCTGGTTTGAGCAGATATGAGCTGCAGAGCACAGTGTAAGGTTAGTACCGGATTAACCAGTTACTGTCTCTACAATTCAGTGCTGCTTGGTTTGATCCGTACCAACAGATGTAGGCATCTCGCCCCACTGCAGGACAACATCCTTGATTATGCGCCCATATGTGTTGACGTAGACGCCCTCGTCCTCGTAGCACAGCAGCATCTCCATGCCGTCTGAGCTGGGCAGGAACACAATTGCGTGTGGGGTCACTTGGCTCTGGATCTGTTTGAGATAGAAACCCAGAGGGATAAGCTCCTGTCTGCTTTATATATCATAAATCGTTGCCATAAAACTTACATGAACGGGAATATAAATATCATAGTTATTTCCAGAGTCCACATCGATGGCGTGGAAGCCAGCACAAGACCCATAGATGACCTTCAACCTCTGGCCTTCCTCCACAGTCAAGTCGACCAAGACAGGCCTGTGTGGCAAGTCTGAAAAAGACTGATTTAAAGGGGTGGAGGGTGATAGGATGCAGAAAGGGAGAATGAGAAGATAATCAACTTGAACCCGCTTCTGGTTGACTGACCTTGCATAACTAATCCGGCTCATACGAAAGGGGAGACTTACCTTGAAGGCCATGAATTTGTGATAAGGTTTGGGCGCCCAAGCATAAACTTCCACCGCATTCTTCAAAGCAATCACCAGGAACTTTATCCTCTCGTATTTCACTAGACAGACCAAGCACAAGGCCATCAGACTCTTGTAATTAATAATTTACTCTGCCAAATGCATTCATCACCAATTTCTCGGGAGTTTAATAAACACCAGGGATAAAAAGCCATCATCTGTCACTCACCCACTTTGTAGTGTACACAGCCCTCCATCTCTCCCACTGTGGTCCAACCCTGCTTCTTTTCTACCTCAGGATCATTGTGGAGGATCTTATTCCTCAGCCATGCCAGGTAGTAGACACGCACTTTGTTTTTCTTGCCTTAATAGATGCACAGAGAGAAAGATCAATTATAAATCTGACTACATTATAGTAATTATTTAAGTGCATTTATATAATGTGGTTACATTATTTTTTATCATGCAATTAAAGGTCAGGAGATAGCAAAATGGATTTCATATGAAAATATTTTTTTTCCCATGATATTACTGTCCAACTTAAATGTCCCTTTCCTGCTGTACATACTAATCCCTCTAGAAGGGATGATGGAAGGGAAGAGATGACTTTTAATTGTACCACTAATGGCACAATTATAAATGCACATGTTTTTCAGCCACAGCAACACAGTCTTCTCTCAATCTACTTGCCTTTTTTGAGTTTGGCCTCACAGAAAATAAATTCAAGTTGAAGGGTCATTGTTTTTGACACAGCAGAGGAGATTCACAACATATGACACAGCTGTCAGTACAGTGAGTGAATAAAAAAGCAGGGAGAGACAGCTTTGTAGGGGATAAAAGCCACCTTTTGTCAGTATTTTCAAAGCCTAATATATAGAAAGAAGCTTGCTTATCATCTCATGACCAAAGGACAGACAAACTCAACCAGCTGCAGCAACAGCAGTGGGCAGCAGTTGTGACCTGATATGGTGATGAGCAGGTTGAGGCCCTCCAGGACGTCCATCTGCTGGAACCTGCGAGAGTTGATGAGGGGGTACACCTTGCCCTGACCACTACGATCCAGTAGCTTCAAACCATTCTCCGTGCCTACCAAAAGGTTCACACCTAAAGACACACACACACACACACACACACACACAAACAATTCAGTAAGAGTGTTTGCAATTGCATTGATATTTTTTCATTAATACATACTGAACCGGTTCTTACCCCAAAGTGCAGCACACAGGATCTCAGAGTTGAACCTCTTCTTATACTTGCGGATCTCTGGTGTGTCATTAGGAGGGCGTGTGTTGGTGGGATTGACATTCACCATGGATCCTTTCCTCACTTCCATCTTCAGCTGATCAAACCTGGAGCCTACACATAGAAGCAGCAATGGGAATGGCTTATTTGAAGAGGGGAAAACACAAATCAGTACAAAATACATATATACTAATGTTTCAATAATCCTATTTTAAATCAACATTACATCCATTATCAAGTCATCAGACTTATATTTGTTCATAAAGGAAAAGTATTCTAATGCAAAAACCCAAGGTTAAGGTAGTGAATATTTCACTCACCACTGACAGACATGTTATCGCCTGTACCTCCTGGTGACTGGTACATCCCCAGATCCACAAAAGTAGTGAAGGAGGATTTGCCAGATGCCTTAACCAAACCTCTGGACTGATACTGGGAGAACAGGATATGTGTGTTAGTTTTATATTCTTGTTTAAGTCAACATTTCTACTGAAAATGTATTTTTTTCCCCATCTCCAAGTGTTTTAAGTGCTTATGCGGCATCAAAACAGCTTTAAGAGCTGCATTACTGATAATTGTAAATGTATTCAGTTATGGGTGAACTTCGTGACTGATCTGATGGTAAATGTGGAACACATCAAGAGGGAGGGGGGGGGAGGAGGAATTTAGGGCTGATATACTTAGCATCAGTAACACTTACATCGTAAACAGAGTCCTTCCCAGGAGAGGAGTGAGTGGCTGAGTCAGTGGGGGAGTGAGAGGGCTGCACCACATCTGGCAAGTTAGTGTATCCGTTATGGCTGCGCTTCTCTGGGGTCTTTCAGTTGAAATAAACACAAAACAAACACACAGAAATGACCAAGTATTACATAATGATATGACAGACTCAGATTAGGATAATCTGCTGCACCAATTACTCCAACACATTTGGCACATAAACGGTGACTCTGACTCTAAAAAGTTACTTTAAATTTTTAATACTGTAACAATCAGTACTGGACTTTGTGCAGTTTTCTGTCTCCATTATCTGAACGACCCCAAAATCATTATCTTCTGCCATGCGCAACCACTGGATGCTTTCAAAGCAGAATTTCTTTTAGGAAAAACTGAACATGCACAAGCTTTTTTACAGCCACATTAAGGACAAATGAGTAACAAAGAAAACAAAAGTCTAAACTGACAGGAACCTACATAGCATAGCCTTCAAATTACATAAAAGCTACTCATTAAATACAAATTTATCATAAACTTTTTCACAAGTTTATGATAAATGAAACCCTATGTGTCTTCAAAACCGTATCTTACACATACTCAGGAATAAATGAAAGAATGAAGAATCTCATCTGCACGCTGCTATAAAATGTGATCCTGTCAAGATATTATTTGACGTGCCCAGCCGGGCTGGAGGACTGTCACTGTTCTAATGTGTCGCAGAGGGATGTGGTGCTGTCACTGGAATTGGTTTTAGGATTTGCATTAAAAACTGAAAGCATTCGCACTGTATACATGAAAGCAATCAACATTCTTCCTCTGTGTGCTCAGTGTGTTGCGTATGTCATTTTATCACTAATGGCAGACAATGTAATAGCACCATATATTTCCCTGGTGATCATTAGTATCCCTCACAGACAGTATAAAACATGGACGCAGCTTCCAGGTCAGAAAAATGAAGCCAGTGCAGAAGTGCCTTAACCCTGCACTCATTCTGAAGGCGATCAGATGGTGATAATTGTGGTTGCAAAAAGATATTCCGTCCTACAGAAGCATGTGTGAAATCAGCATTATCTGGACCTCTGTAAACTTTCCTCATGAATTAACGATGAGCTGTTTTGGGTCATACTGAATAAAAAATTAAGTCTAGTTTGTAAATCTTTGTCCCACTATGTCTCAAAAAGGAGAATTATCTTGGATAGACTCATTTCACTCAAGTCATCCCTCCCTTCCTCCTCATCACATCCTTTTTTTTTTTTTTTTTTTTAAAAACCAAAATGGAGACTATAGAAACGCTAATCTCGAGGCTTCAAAACACAACATCAGAAAACAATCGGTGGCATCATGGTAACAATGTCCTCCTTTTATATAACTGTGGCCTGTCACAAATACACATTTTGTGCACTTTCAAATACGCACACATGCACAAAACTACTGCACTTTGGTAAAGGTAACAACTCATTATGAGCCAGCTGGAAGACATATGCTGTCTCTCAAAAAAAATCAAAAGACATTTGACAATCTAACTCGAGCTGGCTAAAGGCTGTCTTCAGGCAACATAAACACTAAAATAAAAGGAGTTAAAAGAAAAGAATAATTAAAGTTACTAACAACAGCTGTGCAATACAGAAGCTGTGGTTTCACAACCTCGCAGTCCACTGATACGCGACACAGTGTTGTACGTGTTCCGGTTTCTGATTCACTTGCGAGTGCTTGTTAAGCACTGGTGCAAAATGTGGAATCTTCTTTGCTTTCAGTGCATTGATGAAATCTGAAAGCTGCCACTTTTTTCTGCCAACATATTTATTTGTGCATGTACAATGGCTCCACATTACATAATATCTTCTTTTTTTGGCCATTTGTATACACAGTATATGTAAAAAAAAAAGTATAACACCGTTGAAGTGGACCAGAGGCTCTTGTCTTCCCGCTTTACAATATTCTGTGACACAAACTGTGTTGATTTCTCCGTGAACTCAATGCATTTTAAGCATCATTACATATACAGATGACTCACCCTCTGTACCAGCATGGTCTGATCCCCATAGCCTCCAGCTTGCTCTCCTTCTCCTGCCTCGCCCTCATCTTCATGAACCACCATGGTGTTGACTGAATCAGTGTCTGCATCTCTGTGGCTGAAATCAAAAGTAAAGGATGTAGGATGCTGATTTTACACAGGCAGGTTACTCTTCATCTAAAAGCAAAGCTCACAAACAGAAACTATTTGCTGATCCCTGAATTGTAAGTATTTGTTGGTGTTACCGATCTGTGGGGCTTTCTTCCTCCTCTGCTCCCTCGCCGCTTTCACTTTCTTCACTACTCTCGCTGCTTTCCGAAGAGGACGAGTAATCGTTGGCTTTGACTGGAGGTCTTGGCGGCTCCTCGGCACGCTCCTTGGCAAAGAGGCCATGGTCCTGCACAGACAGGATTGCACATAATCTCAGCTATCAGAGAAAATAGCAGCTAACACAACAGCATTACAGTGTATGCAAGTGTTTCCCATATACTGCCTTTATTTGCTTGGGCCACCTAAATTAACTCTCCTCTCCTTTGGCCTTTCACATATATTTTTTTCCTACTCGCTGTTGCAGTGACGTTTGCCCAGTCAGACTTGAACTTCACCATGTTGGACTACAGCTGGTGAGATCCAGTGTGAGCTGGAACTCTTAGCATGTGAGTGAGGGTCACTCAACGAGCCTACAGAGCTGTCGAAGCTGCGGTCTGAGATGGTCCAAGCCCATTGAAATCAGAAACTCACAGAGGAACAAATAGCCTAATAAAGCCTAATAAACAATAATATTTAATATAAATCTTGAAACGCGTGTGTGCTTCGTTTTGTGTGCTCAACACAAGCACACCTTCCCAAAACGAAAACTGCTGCTGCCACACATACATTGAATTCTATGGGAAACACTTCATGTATTACTAATAAACAAGACAATCCAAAGACGGCTGGTAAGGCAGGCATCATGATGATGAGCTAGATAGCAGCAGCAATGCAAATGACTCATAATGGATGCAGGTGTTTAGTGAAAGGTGTTCAAACTGCAACAGGATACATGCAAAGTCCTTAGAAAGGATTTTATAGAAGGAAGTTCATTTTATTCCAAGAATAAAATGAGATTTACGTGATGAAAGGAGGCAGTGTAGGGCATGCCATTAATTCTGTACAAACACTGACAGTAAATGCAAATACCAAGTCATGCAGGAGGATCACAAGCACAGAAGAGACAGTGATACTAACCTCCCCTATAGCTCTCTTGTAACTCTGCACATTTAAGGTAAAGTTAACAAACAGGATTTGAAAAAAAAAAAGAAAGAAGAAAAGGAGCAGCATGAGGCGATATATCAGTACTGGCTCAGAAGTAAAGTTGAAGTGAGGAGAAAACCTTGAGTTAGTTTTCTATTAATTCATTTACAGAACTAGTGCATTTAAGTTAAAACAAAGCGTAAGCACAGCGTGTTAGTGTGTTTTTTATTTTACAGATGCTTGTCTGTGGCGAGCACCCCTTGGCGTTCTGTTAAAGCTGGCTTTATAAGTAGGCACAGTGAGGAAACAGCCACTCACAGCAGGACGCCCAGGCCGGGAAGAGGTTCGAGATTCTCCTGGTTTGTGACGAGGATCGTGGGAGAGCATGGGCGAATCCATTTTGGAGGAACCTGAAAATAACAACGTCACAGATAGTTGTTATGCTTCTGAAAATACACTTACTGCAAAGACAGTCTGCTGAGAAATGGCACTGGGGAGATGGGAACTCACTGAGGATGCGATGCCTCTCTAAAGAGCCCGTCTGGGGAAGATTGGATATGATGCTCATGCTGTCTCCTCTCTCCCAGCGATCATTGCGACTGAGATCTGGATTGCTGCCATGAGGTTACAGTGAGGATAAAAATCAATTAGATCAAGTTGTCATAACTACTTATCCTATTAAAAAGGCACTAAATTAAAGAAATCTCAGATCAAAGCATGTCTTCAGTACCTGGCTCTTACTGGGTGCCTTATACCAGAGGTTAGGTTAGTGTTGAGAGCTGTGGCGATAGACGCCGTCCTCTGCGGAATCTAAGAAAAACAATGGCAAAGTCTTACATTTTCCAGGCAACAACTTTCATGAAGGCTGTGTCAATGTAGACCAACCAGTCGAAGATGCACCACAGCTTTTATCATGCAAATGTATTCTTACTTGGTCGAGTCTTCCCTAGATGCAAGCAAATGAGCTCAACGTACTACCACCAGCTTCTCTATGAGGTACGTATTTAATGTCTCATTAATAGCTGCAGCGAACAGCTGAGGTAACAAAAAAGTTCAAACTTAGGTTGGACACCAGCTACAGAGTCCAAACCAGCTGCTGAATCTTACCTTGGGTGGAAGTTCTACATCTGGCAGGCGGATCCACGGGCCACGATCCTCTCTGATTTGGTGTGCCTGTGGTGCCTGGGTTTCAGAAGTGGGGTCTGAATTCTGACGCACCAGCTCTCTGGAGTGGATAGGGCGGGGTGTGGGGGTCAGGGAAGGATCCTGGGTAGGGAAGGCGGACATGGTCTTAGTGGGCTGGTCACAGAGTGACTGAGAGCGAGGGACAGGGGCAGCATAAGGTTTCAGAGGAACCAAGTGAGCCATCTGGAACTGCAGGGGACAGGAGCAGCAGCAGCAGCACGCCAGGAGGGAAGCGCAGCAGTGGAAAGAAGAGCGACAAAAGAAGGCAGGCGCAGAGAGGGTGAATGGTCGCATTTGTAGTTCAAGGTGATTTTTGGAGGGAAAAGAAGAAAAAGAAGGCATAAATAAGATAGCAGAAAAAATTAAGGTGACAGCAGCAGAGGAATAAGAAGTAGGAATGTATAAAGCAATTGTATCTGCTCCTATTAAGGGCAGATTATTATTCCAAACTCTCAGAAACACCCACCTTGCTCTGCCCTCCTTGGGGTTCAACAGGCCTTTGCATCGGTGGGGTCTGCGCAGACTGGACCGCTCCGGACTGGCTGATTGAGTCAGAGCGTGACTGGATGGCAGTGTCGGAGACAGTAGTGCAGATTTTGGGTGAGCCCTGTCTGTTGAGTTTACTTCTCTCCTCCACCTGGAATAAGGTGTGTGAGAGGAGAATTTACTCTGTAGTGTTCACTGCTTTTACTGTCTAATGATTAAAATGCCAGAATGCTGGTACCTCGCGGGCCCAAGTCGGTTTGTTGTTGGGCTCCAGGTTTTTGTTGTAGTGGTAAAGCTGAGGTTTCTTTTCTTGCTGCTGTTGTTGCAGGGACACCAGGTAGGCATGCTCCTGCTGCAGCTGTCTCTGCAGCCGCTCCGACTGACGCTGTTCCTCAAGCTGCTTGCGTTTATATTCCTGAGCAGAGAAACACACTGCACTTAAGACATTGCTTGCCTCAGACTGGACACAAAAGCACAAGTCAAATCTGCAGATTACAGCAGATGCAGTGATAATACACTGGACCTGATTTCAACCAGAGACAACACATGTTTAGGGCTTTAACATATCCAAGTGCTCCTATTTCAGTCAATTACCAGCCCACATGAAAAGAATATTGATCATGTCTGTAGCTAAATGTTTTTGTGCCGTATGTTAGACAGTGCAAAACTGAGTCATCTGACTTATTGGTTTTTCATTGAGTTGTAGGCATGGGTCTCCAACTCTTTTGATGGCCAGTGCATTCAGAAGAAAACACGAAATAACAGAAGTCAAAGCTTTGGAGGTTAAAATGAGACTGTCTACCATGAGTCACTACAACATAGGCTAAACTTCACAGTTTTCTTTCAACTGAGAGTGAGTAACGGAGTCCTTACAGGCAACGGAGCACTAGATTTACAGGCCAGCTGATGCTGCAGTGAATGAGAGCAGTTTTAACCATCATTTTCTTTTGTCAAGCAAATACATGTACACTACAGGCCAAGAGGCCTTTTAAAAAATTAAGACAGTGATGAATTTACAGCTTTCTTGCAGCAGTGGAAGAAAATAAAGCCTTCTAAAGGTAATGCAAACAATTTCTACAGTTGCTCCGAATTTCGTTGTTTACATGTCCTATGTAGAAGTTTGCACAGATGAACAAATTGTAACATTATGCAATATTATAACAATCCTGTTATAAAAATAAAAAAAAAAACTGTCTATATGAACCATTTGTTCTGGGGTTTGTCGCATAACAAGATAAGGAACCAAAACATCAGAATAAAAAAGTGTAGCATTCGCAAATTGGCAAAGTTTTCAAAATCAGCTTGTTTTGGATGACGTGGACAGCAGGGGTTTACTCTGGTTATGTATAGTCGGGATTGTAATATTTCTCTGCATTGATTACTCAAACTGTGCTGATCTTCATCTAGGACACAATTATAGGAAAAGAGAGGAAAAAATAGAATTTTGCGTTTGTGGCAGTGAAGTTGCAGAGTGCCCTCTGGAGGTCAAATTATGCACTTCAACAGTTACAACATGGCTGAACGGTGTTTCTTTCACCTTTTCTTTGCTTTGTTTCAATTTCGCTGAGGTATTTGGGGGATGTTGAATAAAAATGTTTTAAACATATTAATGAATCAAAAACAGCTTTGTAGGAGGATTGGTCCCAAGTTCATTTTCTTGACTGTTTAAATCAAAAGCAGCAACAGAAACAATCTGATGGAGGTTGCCGTCGCTAAAGGAGGATCTACAATTTGCCGAGTTCAGTTCTTCTTGCCTGATCACTCACCGCTTTCATGAAAACTTGTACAATCGTGACCGTTTGTGTATTATCGGTTTAGTCTGAGTATGTTCGTCAATAATTGTATCAACGATCAGACCACATTTTGAATCAACTTTGAAATTTCAAGTCCAAAAGGGTTCAGAGTTGTTCACATCCATGTAGCTGTCAATGCGAATACCTTCTTACAGTATAATTTGGCCGACTGGCAACATCCTGCAGTTGTCACAGATTTCAAGAAGTTCCTTTAATAGACACATTTTTTCACAACTTTTTTAAATATTTTTTAGGCACTACAGAAACATTCCTACTGCAGGATGGGTTAATGTGCCACCTAGACTTAATTTAAAATAGCAAAAGAGGAATGATGGTCACTACTTCCTAATGTACTCGAATTGTGGGCTGGAGGTTGGCTTACATTTACTGAACAAACTGGATGTATTAGAAATGAATACTGTGATCCACAGAATTTTGGCCCACAAGGCCCATACACCTGAATATTTTGTCTCACTACACTATAGGGCAATTATGTGCTGCACACATAAATGCCCCTTTTATGCCACACCTGGAGGAAGGATAGCGCACTTGTTTCCAGCCTTGTGCTCTGGTTCCCTGTGAAGACGTACATACCCACAGGAGCTCTGTGCAAGACGTGAGAAAGCATTTGAAATTCCCTGATGCCTAAAGTAAATAGGATAGGGTTATTTTTTCCCACTCTACAAAACAGAAACAAAGACTTCAGTCTTGATGACAGCAACTCCTACACTCCACAGGTGCACGCGGAAACAAAGATGCCAAGAGTGCAGCAATTCTA
This sequence comes from Etia nguti, assembly GCA_015106755.1. NCBI lineage: Eukaryota > Metazoa > Chordata > Actinopteri > Cichliformes > Cichlidae > Etia > Etia nguti. The sequence continues at coordinate 58,643 of VUQG01043798.1, read as the reverse complement.
CCCTTCAGTGTGTGCAAGATATATCATTATACAATGAAAACTGCCCCCAAAATCTAGGTCACCGCATGTCTTTTAAATAACACGGAATATTGTGGGAGCTACATCCATATTCTGGAAAATGAACTACCTATTTACATCAAGGTGCTCAACATGTAATATCTTACAAACTCAAGCTGAGCTTTTATATTCTGATTGTGAAAAAAAAACTAATCTCATCTCTGACTTTTATTCCATTTAGAAAGCATCTAAACTCAAACACACGCAGGCTTTCAACACTGCAGTGTTTGGTTTGGGAAAAAGATCAGCTGCCCTCCTTTTCGGACAATATATTATAACCGGGAGATGAATGTGCAAGTCTCTGCAGTTTGAAGAGGAAATGATTAAGGAGTAATAAGGGCTAGTTACCATTAACAGCGCTTGCTCCTGAAGCAACTGCTGTTGGAGGATTTCTAACTGCCGCTGCTCCTCTTCTAACTTATGCCTGATAAACTCCTGAGGAAAGGTAACAAGGGAGGAATGATAAACATTGAGGTGATGAAGGAGGAATGAGAGCATGATTGGGGGAGGGGAAAGAACATAGAAGCAGAGTTATGTAATGTCAATCCAGTAACAGAAACCATGTGTTGCATGGATTAAAATCAACAATTTTAGTCTCAGAACAGTCACCACCCATGTTAAGAAGCTGCAACAGAGACAAATCAAATGACCATTAAAACATACTGTCAGCACTAAACAGAGACCGTGATAAGTGTCTAGATTTAAAATGAACGTCAATGAATGTAAATATTTATCAGGACACTGTGACTGATCTAAGGTATCAGACTGATATTTAAAAAGGGGGTATTTGGCACTAAAAGGTGACTGTGCCATGATGCCAGACTCTTGTTTTACTGAGGGTAGACTGGAAACAGCATAAGAGGCGCAGAGAGCTCACCCACAGAAAACTCATCTCTGAGTAAATACACTAATTTAGACCCTTGCTGCTATGGCAACCTACTCCTGGAATTTCACCACCAGAGCAACCTGCGCAGTGTTGCCGCTGGACACGCCTACACTTTGCTCCGATTGGCTGATTGCAACCCCACTCCTCCTGTGGTTGGTTACCTGCTCCCTCTCTGCCAGCCTCCTATCTTCCTCCCGTCTCATATCGTCAAGTCTCCGATGGGGACCCTTTTCTTGCTGCCTCACCATCTCTCCCTGTTTTCTCTGTTGCTGGGAGAGAAGGGTGACAGGAAAAAGAGTAATGAGCACAGAGGATGTGGTTGCACAGAGAAATTAGCCTGCTGTTAAGAAAATTCTCCCCTGCAAAGATATGAGGAGGGGGGGGGGAGATGAAAGCTGCAAAAGTACAGGGCAGAAAAAGGAAGCTGTGAGTCATTCTCACACACACACACACACACACACCCCTAATGCATCCTAATCATCTTTTGAGTGTACTGCTTTGATTCAAACTTGAAGTGACAGTTTTTCACTTTTGACTGGGGGCGCTTTTTATCTGCCTTTTTCTAAACGAAGACTGAAACACAAAGATTTGTTCTTTGTGGGGAAACGAGAGCCCCCACGACTTGGCAACGGCACTAAAATGCACTCGTACACTCAGTCATCGCTGACACTTTAGCGGTGGACAAAAGAGGTAAATAAGATAGACAAGGAGGTGGAGGTTCATTAGAGCGCAACCTCGCTGTGGTTAAAACCCCTTACCAGTGCTGCCCAACGATTACAGCAACAATAGCAGTGTAGGTGCGCTAACATGTGCCTCCTTCAAATCCTACTCGACTTCCCAAAGATTTCACAGTTCGCAGCCCCCCACCCCCCCATCCCTAATTCACTGGGTTATGCAGGCATGTCTTTCAATGTATTTAGCAACATGCTGAGTCTTTTCATTAATAATGTCTAACATAACATCCTGTCAAATCCTGACTGTGTGTCAGCTTCAAAGGAAGTTCAGATGCCGTGCAAAAAAGACAACATTTTCTTACAATTTATTGTCTATACACTTTGAAGGGATGGATATATCAAAATTATGTCAGTTACTGTTAGAAGTACAGTGCTGTACTCCTAAAAATATACAATGTTAAGTGAATGACTGTTCAGGGCCGAAACATTGTGAATGAAGGTACTGAAAGAAAATAAAAAGCATAAGAGTATTTCATTTCCAGTGATTCAGATCTGGAAATGTGTGGTCATTAATATTTTTTTGCTTCCTTTTTTTATTACACATCCATCCTCTTCTACTCATCACACATATAAATGGTTTTCTTACATTATTTCTTACATTATTAAATAACACAAGCAGCCCTTGGGGTTGAGGTAAGGTTAGTGCAGAGCACTCGATCTTGGGTCACTATCACTAATATAATTGAGAAATCACCCCGATTCTCAAATTGAGAAGAAAAAAAAGTCATGACAACACATTTTGCAAACCCAATCACCTCAGAATACCTTGTTCTAGTCTACAATTTCAGATCAGCAAATGTTTAGCGACAGAATAACCCACCGTTGTGTTTTTAAGGAGCTGAAATGTCTTTCAGTAAAAATAATCTCAGTCCTCCTGTGAGTGGTGGTGAACAAACTTCTGAAATGCTACTCTCCTGAAGGTGACCTGAGCTTAGTTCAGTACTTATAACTTGTTATTTAGTCATGCAGGTTGTGAAATGGGGACAGACAGGTGAGTGTATTGATGTGTCTGTCTCACCGGCCAATTTCAACATCTAAACTATTTAAACATTGTTACTCTTACATGTGCTTTCGTAAGTCATGCCAGTAGTTACACGGAACAAAAGGTTAGCACAGACAGCGTGAGAAAGTAAATCTTAAATGTTTTGCCACTGCCGAAAGCAAACAAACATACTGAAATCAAGCTCAGAGCAAGAAAAGGCCTAAGCGCAGACAGTTTTGTGGCTAAAAGAGAAGGACAAGTACGGACAGACAATGAACTGCATATCTTTACTGCTTGAATTAAGATGTGCAGTCATATTGCATAATGTTTTTGTATCATGAGCTGGTAGTAAAACGTGCACATTTCTAATGAATTACAAAAATCAAGATCAAGAGTGGAGGCAACTCAAAGTAACATGCTCTTGTTCTATCCCTAACAAAACATGTGTTTGCATTTCATAAATATCATCACCATAATTAATCAAAACTAACAACTCAAATCTGATGATAAGCAGCAAAGTAGTTGTGCAAATGTGGGGTAAACACAATATTAATATCTCAGAAAAGAACGAGCACTTCTAAAACATGGGCCCCCTAATCAGCGCTTCCTCGTTCTGATTTTAGGTGGAATCCATTTCAAAGTTCAGTTCTCAATCACAGGAAATGATTCTTGTCTCAATGCCCACGACAAACTGCAGTAAATATTTTACATCATCACTATTTTACAATTACTGGTTTATTCACTGTAGAAGGCCATCGTCCTAAAAGAATGGCTGGTTATCAGCTTTAGAAAACAGTGCATGCACGAATAAATAAACTACGAAAAGATAAACATTAATCAAGCTGTGCTATCCAGGAATTCCTGTAATGATAAGTTTTTGTCGTGGCAAAACAGTGAACCCAGATCCAGCAGCCCTCAGTGACAGCTGGGCGAAAATGCCCACCTGCTCTTTTGCTATAAGACTCATGTTTGTGGGATAAGCATGAAGCTTAAGCTAGTAATTAACCAGATTAGCATAATGACTGGCAAATGCTCAAAAACACACCTACCAGTGATTCTGAATGTGCTTTGTCTAACCTATACAAAACCTAAAGTGTGAAAGTGACACCAAGCAGTTTCTTTGACATCATTGGGGTATTTTATTTGTATTTTTTTTCTTCAAGTTTTTTTGTTATAGGTTATATTTAATGATCTGGCCGCTATGACAATAATTTCCCAACTTCTGGAATAGATAAAGTATCAGCTTACTTTAGGGACAGGTCTGAGCCGTAACTAACCCTCTACAGTCACATGGATGTACAAGAGCAAATGTTTCACTGTGTACAGATCTTTTTTTTTTTTTTTAAGTTTAGAGAGGCCAGGCTTTCTGTCCATATGCTAAGTCATGCCAACCCTCCTGTTTTGACACCCAGATTTAGCACAGAGATGAGATGGGTATCATTCCAATTCCCGCCAACAAAACGAATGAGTGTTAGAGTATTCCTTTAAAAAGGTTAAATTTTACCTCTTCAAGTCTGCGACGCTGTTCCTTCTGTTCTTCGATGCGTTTCTGTCGGTCATGCAACAGTTGCCTCTTGTGCTCCTCGGGGTCCCGGCGCTGAGCTGCCAGTTGGGCCTGCTGCCTCTTGTGAGCCTCCGAGCGCTCTTTGTTCTCCTGCTGCAGACGCTGGAAGTCCCGCCGCAAGGTGGACTCACCCGGCACATTGAGGATTGAACTGAAGACCGAAAATCAAGATATGGGGGAAAGAGGAACTCAAACAAGTCAAAAAGTGTCCTGTGACAGAAATGTTAAAATTACCTTGACTCTCTGTCATCCCCACGATTGTCCTCCTCTTCATCACTACCACTGTACTCGTACTCTGTTTCTTCTGTGAGGAAAATTGAAAAACTAAAATAAATTCAAGTCGCTCTAATGTGAATTTTTTTCCTGGCTGTCTGTGAACACTCTACAAAGCTGGTGCTACACTTGCTTACCCTTCTCTCCCCTTTTTTTGCGTGTACGGTCAATATGGTCTTTGAGTTGAATTCGGACCTGGCGTTCAGTGGGCTGATCCCTGATGAAGGAGTGTTTGAGCAGCTGCTCTGTGGATGGCCGGCTGGGATATGTCTTCACAAGGCAGCTCTCTATAAAGTCAATAAATTTCTTGGACCTGGCAGGACGAAGAAGGTTAGAAGATAAGAAAACTTGAGCAGGAGGCAATCTGAAAGTTGGACCAGTACTGCAAAGAATACAGATTCAACAACAATAAGAATTCAAGCGGATCTTTTCACATATAGCGGGGTAGGAATAGTCTTTATCAGTATTTTAGAAATAAAAGACCTTTTTAGAAATTTTCCTCTGTTAGTCAAATGTGAACTAAGCTGTTAAGTTTTGCAGTTAATGCTTGCACCATTGTGTGACTAGCGCGTTTTCAAAAATTACTTTCACTGATGGGGGGGCTCGTCGCTGTGATTAACCAGTAAAAAAAATAAAATAAGGACATAAACAAACAAACAAACAAGCTTTTTTTTCCCATGACAATTATAAAAACTGTGGAAGAAATATTGCATTGCATTTTTCATCCTGTGTGAGCATAAGCTCTACTAAGTGGGTCCATTAACGACTAGCAGGAAAAGTAGCGGGTAGGAGAAAATATGACAAATTACTTTAAATGCTTGCAAGCAATCAAATCTGGCTCATAAGGAGAACAAGTGCACGACCTTTAATGCTTTGAAATCTGAGGGAGAAGCAGCTATCGCAAATGCACCCAAAGTAACCTGATGCACAACATTTTGGAAACTGGACATCGTCCTGCAATTTCTTCTACCATCCATACATTTCCATTCACATACAGCAGTAACCTGATACGCAAAGCGACTACACTACTACACCGCATGTAACCCGTGCCCTCCTGCATTGACCCACTTCTTTGCCATCACGATAGACTACGTTTATTTGTTGGCTGTAGTTCATAAATTATTGAATTATTATTTCAATTTAATGCAAAGTGATAAAGTCTGCAGCGAGGCAGTCTGCTACCAGTTTATCACACAAAAGGAAATATGCTAGAACAGCATTTATTGAATTCACAATCCATGCTAAGAAAAAAAAAAAAAAAGAAAAGAAAGGCTGTTCAAACACTTTGATATAAGGCATCGATAAGGCTGATAACTCACCACTTCTTCGATTTAAGTTTTGGAGGGGGGTTCCTGGGGATCAGGAAGAGGGCTCTCATTGGGTGCATGTCACACAAGGCTAAAGAAATAAAAGAGATTACTGGAGTTAAATCTTGCGGTCCATGCTGTGAGCTGATTTACAAAAAAAAAGAGCACATCAGAATGAGGGTAATGTTAGCGTATCATCCACTTCCACATGTGGCAGTTTGTGAATAACACATGCCACCATTATACATGTTTTCTGCATCCTCAAACATGGTTACAGCTGCTGTTATCCAATCTTTCCCAGTGCCTCAGGCTTATTGTTACACTGAATGTAAGAACAAGGACTGTGAGTCATTGTGTTCCCAGCGTAGGTAGGTAGCTAAACCTGACTGGTTAGCTTTAGACTTTCACAGTAAATAGGCTTTTGTAACACAGTCTTTAGGACACATCCAACGTGACTGAGGCAGGAACGAGGAAATTTTCTTTTCAGCATTTTAAAGTATGCACAAACCACAGGAATCACAGTTAGAACATGCTCCATATAACATGCATTAAAGAAATGGCTCACCCACTGACACGATGTTGGCACTTTTGTAAAAATACGGGAGTAAAAATTATTTTGTGCAAACAGTTACCTGCCGCTGTCCCCTTCAGTGTTTTACTACAGACAGTCCAAAAGCTCTACACTCAAACAATTACCTTTAGGAGGTAAAAAAAAAAAAAAAAGCTAAAGATGAGCGAAGAGTGAGCATACTGTGCAACCAATGCTTTGATTCACCCTGCAAGGATCGTGAGCACATTACTTGAAGCGGCACAATAAAGCTATCCCAGTGAAACTGTGACAAATATCATACAGAATCCTCGCCAACCCTGTTGATGATGGATGAATTCCCAGTAAATTTAGGTCATGTGATCAGTACAGAAATAAAAACACCAATTGCAGATATTTAACTACTACTGTGACTATTTAACCTAATTAAGAATAATGTTTACTTGGAAGAATATTGATTATGGTAATAAAGAGCAAATTCAACATTCAGAACTAATAACTGACTATAATGCCCATCATGTTGTTATAGAACATAACAAAGAGATCCAAGGCCAGTGTGGGCTTTAGCATAGTTATTATGCTTTTATTGCACTTTTAAGCAGGTGTTAACAGATTCATGAAACCTGTCTTGCATTTAGGGTTGTCAAAATTATATTAAAAAAAAAAAAAAAAAAAAGTATATTAAATCGACACCAATTATACTAATCGATACTCAAAATTCCTATTACATACTCATTTGTATTGCTATAAATAGTGCCATCGTTGCCTCCTCCAGTCGACGCAAAACTTCACACAGCACTGCTGCAGACAGGCAGGCACACAGCCCCTCCTCTCACTAACAGCTGAAGTAGCTGACGCTCACAGCACCAAACAACATTTCAGGAGGAAATCGAGCGGTCAGTAAAGGTCCCGTTTCAACAACACTGAAGTTTTAAACAGTTATCATAATTGTTAACCTACTTAATCTCTATTTGACATACAACACACGCACAGTTACTTTGTTCCTGTATTTTTTATGCACTATAGCAGACAACTTAATCACAGTGTTATTGATCTTATCATTTCCATTGTTTTAACCGTCATTAAAAAAAAAAGCTTCTTTTTTGACTTGTGGTTTTGAAATTGGCATCAAGTATTCGTATGTATTTTCCTGGGTATCAGTACTGAGTATGAACTTCTAGTAATCTGACAATATACACTAACTACACAAACTATACTTTAACTAAAATGTACTTTAATATAATTTCAATATTAAAAATTTCAATATAGAAATAGAGGCTAGCTGATCGCTTTATTAGTGGAAACCAAACTTCAGTTATCAGCCTGATACAGTCAGTACATGCTGCATAATTTATCATGGTACAACACTAGCTTGACAGTTGGTCTGTGTGTCGCATGTCATTCACAGCAGCAACATCATGAGCTGCAGGAGCTCTCTGAACTTTCAGAATGGTCTAAAGAGACAGCAGTGGCTCTTGATCTACTCTGAAAATAGAAGTTTTGTTCATCTCACAGAAGGAACTACTGGATTCGTTGTGATGTCAACGTTTCACTAAAGGGTTCAAGTTTACACACCAGTCTTCTGTAGCCTTCATACTGAATGGTGTCACAAAACCACACCAGCCAGTGAATGACTCGAGCCTTCTACTCTCAAACTCTGCACATATATCAGTTTGAAAACAACCACCCACTTATCAAATGTAGGAGCGCACTAGGCACTATAAGCTACTCGTGTTGAGCTACTGTTCGACACCTTCTTTACCAAACTTTTCAGCTGCTACTCTTCAGTGAGATTTTTCTTTGCTTCTTTGCATTTAACACCAAATTTCCATGCGGACAAACTCCCTGCTAAGCAGACCAGAGAGATCTGTACAAACAGCCTCCACAAGCCAACTGGCAGCTCACAACTTCACTACCTTGATTACAGTGAGTCAGTCGTCCATCTGAAGATACAGACAACAGGGCTGAATATGCAAGACAGGCTCATTCATGACGTCTTGCAGAATGGGCTTTGAAATTATGAGATGTCTGTTGCTATCTTAATATGCACTATTTAACAAAAACAGGTTAAAAAAAAAAAGTGTGCAAAGGTTACAGATACACTTACGAGGAGCTCCTTCGGCCATCTCAATAGCTGTGATTCCCAAGGACCAAATATCACTCTGCAAAATACACAAGGGCCCAGGGTCAGCCTTGAGCTTTCATATGTTCATACAACATACTGCACGTAAACAAACACAGTGCTGTGGCTGGTGTTACCCTGTAGTCATAGGTGGAGTCAGGATTCTCATCGCAGGCAATGACCTCAGGTGCCATCCAGTACGGTGTGCCAATAAAAGTGTTTCTTCGCCCAACTGTCCTGTCCAATTGGGCGCTGACCCCAAAATCAACTGAAAGTGAAAAAAAGAAACGAGAAATAAGAGACAGAAAAGGGTCTGAGACTGGGTCTGCTTTAGTAATGCACACTATCAAAACTAACATACCTAGTTTGACCTCTGCATTCTCTGTTAGCAGAACGTTCTGGCCCTTGATGTCTCTGTGGATAACTTTATGGGCATGGAGGTGAGAGAGACCCTGTTCATATAAAAACAAGACAAAAAAAAAATGGTCAGTATGTAACAATCTCTGCTGCACACATGTTAGTGGCAAAAACAGCAAGTGTGTGTGTGTGTGTGTGTGCGCCAGCCAGGCAAATTGTAGCCTTGTAGATACCTGCTCTGACAAGCACTAACACAATAGCAGCTTTGAGTAGTTTATCGGATTTCTGTGTTATCCACACATCTTTGGACTGCTCTTAAAAATGTGATGGCATCACAAATGTGCAAAATTACAGTCACACATGAGGCTTAACAGTTGGATTTGAGGTTGTAAAATGGTGTAGTACAACCCATGCGTACTGTTCACCTGCCCTGCTACCATAGCTGGCTTTGTTTTCACCTTGCCTACGTGTGTGTCTTATCTTGACAAAAAATCTGGTCATGGAGGAATGTACTTCCATGGGAACCAGCGCATAGGTGATTTTAAGTACTTTCCCAAGTGTTTACTGGTCCATCTGTCTCTGGACAGACTTTTACACTACAATAAAGTGACAAATGTGCAAGTGACAAAACTTCACTAGTATGTGGAGGAGTGTGGTCTGTCAACCCTTTGGCACTGTGGCTAAACATGGTTTCTTGATTTCTCACCCTTAGGATCTCTCTGCAGATGTAAGCAATCCAGTCCTCCTTTAGAGAGCTGCCCTTAGTGTTTTTCACCAGGTCGGTCACTGACCCCGCCCCACAAAACTCCATCACCAGCTATGAGGAAACAAACACATCTCACTTAGAACAATTAATGAGGCTTGCAACCATTAAACCATCAGCCCAGACACAGTGGCAGACAGACCCAAAGCTGGTCATCGTGTCCTGGTGGACTCTTCTTGACAAAGGCACCGTAGTATGTGGCTATGTTGCGGTGGTGGCTGTATTTTTTCAGCATGTTTATTTCAGCTTTGATCTCCTCTTCTTCCTCCTCTGTAACATCCATCACCTTGATGGCAGCCAGCTGGCCCGTCTTCACGTGACGTCCCTGAACAAAAAGCAAGTTGAATCATTGTAACGCTAATCAGTAAAATTTAAAGTGAATCTTAGATTATATCTTCCTGAAACTCTTTGAATTTGGTCCATTAAGTGTGGTTAATTGCTTCTTCACATCATTTTCCTGCTCTTAATTTACATTTCCTTTTACTAGAGTGCCTTATCTTCCCGTCACTGCCACTTTAAATTTAACAGCTGAAATTTTCACTGACATGGCAGTGGGCTAAATCTGCTGTAATCTAAGAAGTTAATGTACAAAACGTTTAAATAACAGACACTGAAGGAGGCTTTGCAGCAACAATCCAAAATGCTCACTCAATGCACAAGTGATAATTCAGGCACTGAATTTTTTGTTCTCCATTATAATTCATGCATTACTCATATGTCACAAGGGCATCATGGCTCACCTTGTACACCTGTCCATATGTGCCATTGCCAACGACCTCGACCAGCTCGAAGATTCCTGCTGGATCCTAGTGGAGACAGCAGCAGTTTGAAATGTCTTACAGTAGACAGGCAGAGCAAATTAAGATACATCAGGACATTTAATCCACATCAGCTTGACATACTAAAGACAGACAAAGCATTTCAATAAAAACAAACCCCAATTCACTTTTCTTTTTCAACATTTGGGAAAAGGCAAAATTACAATGACTGCACACAAAGCACACTACATTTATTTTTGTTTTTAAGTGGGTGATGCTTGCTTTGGTCTTCTTTGAATCCTCCACATTTACACTTCAATGCCGACCCCAAGTGCAGGTTGTATTTCATGTTGCTGCGCTCATATTTCTTCAGTAAAGACTAACCATTAAATACTAGCACCCTGCTAAACGTCACCTGTTCTTGAAACAGCTGCAATCAACCAGCGGTTATATTAGCACAAAGGCTAAATTAATACAAGCCTGAAAACAAAACACTGCTGAGGCCCCGCTGAAGACAAAGGAAGGTCTGTGTAATTTTTTTTTATGACTGCAATTTCAGAAGCTGTGTACTATCATTAGATGTAAGCGTAGCTACAGATCTATACCCCTTAAGAACAGTGTCATAAAACCACATAAAGCACATGGGCTTGTGCAGAACAGAGACCACAGACAAAAACAAATAACAGCAATCCCAGTGGCTTCTACTGTGTACACCGGAGACAATATCACAATTACATATTTCCATACAAATGATCTAAACTCAGTGTTCTCTGCCACCCACAAAACTTTACACGGAGGAAGCAGACACTCAGAGACACTAAATATTGATACTAGATCAGATATACAAAGACAGACTGACAATACTGACATAAAACTTCTACCCTTTTCTTCATCTGTTCATTTTGTGTTTCAGCACCACGAACACATATTTCACTGACACTAATAATGAGTAGGTTGCTTTGACTCAATTATGCAACCCCCCCCACCCCCCAAGAGACAAGGGAAATGACAAGCAGTTCCACTTTCATGCAATTTCAATATGGCTTTAAGAAGATGTGTGGGTGGTGAGACTGCTGCTTTGGGTTTAGAATGTACACCATGACCTATCCTGCTTTCATCCATTTCCAATGATGGGGGTTTTATGCCTTCAACAGGGAGGGGAGGCTTTTCCTTTAGGACAAGGAATTATGATAAAGAACAGCGTGATTGGGAAAACTTGGCAGTATATCGGGGAAATGACCAAAGATTCAATACACATGGTTATATGATGAGATAAACATGTTAAGTATAGAGGACAGAAAAGTGGGGAAATGGTAACGCAAAACAGGAGGGGGGGGGGGAAACCCACGGTATTAAAGGCAATAACGTAACGATAGAGTGGGTGGCGAGGCAGAGACGTAATCTTCACCCACATAAGCACAGAGTGGGATGAGAGGAAAGATATGATGGAAGGGGAAGGGTACAGTGATGTTCAAAGAGTAGCACCACCAGCACAAAGTCAAGTAAAGTGTCTGCAGTGAATGCAAAACAAGCAAGGTGTCAGTAAAACTAGACTAGAAGGGGGAGGTTGTACCCATGTGGCTGTACCCATGTACAAGGATTGGAACCTCAGTGACTAACGCGCATCATTGGGCCAAAGAGTCAAGATGGTAAGCTAGGTTTAACAGTATGCACAGTAAAATATAGAGTGATGATTAAAGAGGAAGGAAAACTATTTCCTGAAATGACGTCAAAAACCACCAAGAGGGGATGCCTTTCTAAGAAAAGAAAAAGATGTGGTTACAGACCTGCAGCAATCGTCAAAATCAAAACTCATCACGTGCCTTCAGCGATTAGAATCAGGGAACAATTTTATTGTTATTAAATTGGAATGTACATCAAATGTGCATCACAGTATAAAATAAGAATAACACAAATTACAGGAAATGGATATAAATATACTATAGATTTGTTTTAACCCTTTAAGAAAGTGCAAATCAAGCATTTTCAGAGCTTTTATTAATATTACAGCTATTTCATTACTTCACACTTTCACCTTACTGACAATTGAGCCTTGCACAGCTTATTTTAATTTAGTCTCTTGTTTTATTGTTATCGTTCTAAAGTCCATTCTTCATTTTCGGGAAGCATGCTGTGACACTGGGTTTGACAAGTGCTATACAAATAAACTTTATTATTATCATTGTTGTTGGTGGCTAATATGATTGACTTTTTGACTGTAGCAATGTAACAAAATATCTCAATTTCTACATATCGGCTAGTGGCTGCTGCTCAGGAGGCTGAGCAGGTCATCTGCTAAGAGGAAGGTTGGTGGTTTGATTCTTGGCTGCTCCAGTCTGCATGCCAAGTCTTGCCTTGGGCAAGATACTAAGTTCCTTTCCAATGCATCCAGCAGAGTGTGAGTGTTGGATAGAAAACACTTTTTTAAAAAAAATAGAATAAAGTGCTTGTATGAATTTGTGTGAATGTTGGCAAGCTGTATAAATTGCTTTGAGTGCTCAGGCAGAGTAGAAAAGCCCTACATAAGAACCAGTCCATTCACCATTTAAATATGCAACTTATTATGTCACCTGTAATCGATACAGTTGTGCAGTTGGCCTGCTTGCTTTTATCCCCTGCTATTGGCAATGTAAGTGTTTCTGCATAAATAATTTGTTGATGCCTGTTTGCAGTGAACTGTTGTTATGTAATGCTGGACTCATTCTGTACTGTGTAGCAAATTTCTGGAAAAATGCTGTGTTTGAGCCATTGATTTTTTTAAAGCCCATTTAATAATTTCAAATTCTTTTTTTTTTTTTTTTTTTTTTTTTTTTTTAAATTTAAG
>VUQG01043798.1:0-21790 GCA_015106755.1 Etia nguti | reverse complement strand
AAAATTGCAATATTAAAAAAAAAAAAAAAAAAAAAAAGGTCTTCCCTTGATTAAGGGGAAGTTGTGCTTTGCATACGTGATCTTTAAAATGGATTTGTATGGGAAATCTACGGACCGACTCTAAAGCGTGCAACCAAGTGACAGAAGACAATTGTTTGTCATCAACTCCAACATGACTGAAACAACAGCGCTGAGTCAACACTTGCCTACGGTGATGCCATCAGGATTTCCCCCCAAAACTGTACTGTGGCTCAGAATAGTCCGTCTGATCACGTTTTTAAAGCGTTAGGGCAAAAAGTCAGTGTTTAAAAAAACGTCTTAAAGAAAGACAAAGAGAGAAAGGAAACAAACATATCTGCATCTGACTTATTAGATGATGGAGTTTTCTTAAGCACACACCCTAATCTATACGAACTAAAATCACTTTTGAATGTTTTCGCCAAAGACGAAGCGTCTATAAGCCGCAAAGTCTATTTAGGACCAGGCTGGAAAAGCTGAAGGCTAAGTTTTGTCGTCTCCACCCTTTCCCTGTTTCCCCATTACAGCCACAACCCACAAAGAGACTCGGTGTAATTTACAAAACTTCCCATATAAAGACACCTGTTGGGAGCGAAACGGACATTTAGGCGCGGCACTAAAAGGATCAATGTATTTCTTATCGCTACCTGAGAGTTTGCAGCTGGACAATCCGCACTCGGCAGTAGTGCGACAACACAGCGGATGGAAATATACGTCCGACATAGGCCTGAAAACATACTTACTGTCAGCTCAGTTCAAGCCACTGATCGGCTCACGGCGGCTCCACACACAGAGCGAAGAGCTAAAAGAATCATTCAAAGTAACGAAAATGTTTCATTGTAGCTCAGCCGGAGTATCAGAGATGAGTTCACCAGTGTTAACCCTGGGTGATGCACACTTTAGTCCCACCCACATTATTACTGGCTGTCTGATGGGACAGCGTGAGGGAAAAGATAACGTGGAAATGGTTTCTGCTGCTTTGCCACTGTTATTAGGTAAATCCTACTATGTGCCTATTTATTCTTATATGGAAAAGAGCCCAGTGCTGTTTGGAATTATGGCACAAACCAAACAATGACTCCCCCTCCCGGTATTTGCGGCTGTGTACAGAGCAGGCGCATACATGGACTTTGTTCGTGTTACCTTGTTTGCACTGCCACAATATCAAACACATGAACAACATAAACACAACAAGTCCCGACTTGATACCTGTGAGGAAAAACATACGCAGGAATGCATTTATATGAGAAGGGAGTAGGCGACACGTACGTCATTTTCATGAGAATCACGTAAGGTATCAGGAGACTTCCGATTAGGTTTTTGTTTTTTGTTTTTTTTAAATATATATATCCGATGAGATAACAAAATTTACATCTGAAACGCGTTTAAAAACAAAACAAATCAACACTGTGTTTTGTACAATTTTACTTAGAATACAAAAAATTCACAAACTTTAACGTTTAAATGGGACACCGGAAGTACATGTTACGCGAGCATCAACTAAAATCAACCAGATTGAACTTTCATTTTAGTTTTATCTGTATTTCTATTTTCGCAGATAAACCGTGCATCAGACCCTTATGGATTAAACGAATAGTGATATGACATTTTCATACTGACGGTACCTACAAAAAGGAGTCGATGATGACTCACGCCCATGCAAAGTGAGCGAAATCTGGAGAGTAATTTGCATGATAAACCTGAACCAGCTGCCTCAGCCACAGCCCCGCCTGACTGGTTGGAGAAATAATTGAAATGCCAAAAAGGCTTTCCGGTGTTGTGCCAAAAAGTGATCGCCTGCCAAAAAAGTGATTTCCGATGTTTCCGTGTCTTTTTTATGTTAATATCTTTACGTATGTTTCTAAATAGACTTCGGTGAACAGGGTTTACAAAGGGGTTATATATCAAATGTAAAAATTAGCTGTTTTTCAAGTATCTGTATAACTCTGTTATTGTACTTACATTATAACCAATCCAATCCCGTTTGTCCACTTAAAATATCTATTGTTATATTTGTTGCAATATCTGCTGTCCTCTTGGCCAGATTATTCTTAAAAATACATTTTTAATGTCAACGAGATTATTTTTAACTGAATAAATAAAGGATATACAAAAGTCACTGCCAAAAACTGATTGCGGCTTCTACCTTGTTACAGGAATGTTGTTTGTGGCTCAAGATGACTTGATATCATTCATGAGGGATACATTTGAGATATGTTTCGCATATTATAGACCAACAAGTTTTTTATAGCGGTTTAAACACGAGCAATCAGTTTCTGGCAAATACCGGAAATCAGTTTTTGGCAGACGATCATTTTTTGGCACCTGTTGGAATGGTTTTCCAAAGCAAACATAGTTCTAGGACTTGATATTAAGAACGCAGGCGTAAAAGGTTTCATTTTTACCTTTTGAGATTTTTATTTTCAGTCTTTGTTTAAACACAGTGATGTGACAGGTTGTTGTTTTCGGGTAAATCAAAGACAACTCCGAAAATTGGTGTGAGGTGGCGCTATTAACAAAGTATCCCTAGTGCAACTTTCCACCACATGGAGGCGTTCAACCATAAGTCTGACTAGATTTTTAAACAGCAGTCCATCAGTGATACAGCAGTCAAACCTTTTTATGTGGTTTATTCTTACGTTTTATTCCACTCTCTTAAATATTATTTGACACATTATAAAATGAATACAAGCTGATGGCAGATACAAACTTATTCGATGTGAGCATTCCTTTGTTTTACAGAATATTACAGAATATCTCCCTCAAATACCCAACTGTGTAACCTTGAACACAGCTGGACATGAACAGAAAAACAAACATAGACCGTTCAGTCTTCAGTCTGTGAAATCTCAACAGTGTTTATACTTTTTTATTTACTAACCCATTTCTGTTACATTTATTTAATCAGCTAAGCAACACAACTCAAAATAACTGTAAAAAATATGATCACAGTTTTATGTTTTAGCCACACTTTGGAGATTCACACTGTCTGACGTATAAACATATAATACACCTACTTAGACATTCAGTTCAAAATTAAAACACACGCTTTGTAATAAACTAAGGAATTTATTTTTTTTTAAAAACAACCCAAAAAGTCCCGGCACAGTGAACCCCAGACAGTGTCCCACTGAGCCATCTACTGTAAGCAATACATTCCAATAAATAAGTCATAGTAGGAAGAATAAGGCTTTGATTTAGAGTTGGTTGGCTCATGTTACATATATAGATACTGACCATAAGACATAATACGTGCAGGGATATGTTTTCTGAGTGTTTTGTAGATGGGCATGTAAGTAAAATGGGTTCTTTAGTTAAAGCATACAGTGCCTGTAGCTCCATGTTA
Source organism: Etia nguti (assembly GCA_015106755.1). Taxonomy (NCBI): domain Eukaryota; kingdom Metazoa; phylum Chordata; class Actinopteri; order Cichliformes; family Cichlidae; genus Etia; species Etia nguti. The sequence continues at coordinate 18,426 of VUQG01043798.1, read as the reverse complement.
TTCAAAGCAAAGTCATAAAAGTCCTTTTCTGCAATAGAACTAAATCCCTTTGCACAGTGGTGCAGTGCCTTTAACATTTTTTCTTCAAAATGCATCCATAAGCTGTAAGTTGGGGCATGCTTAAATTCTCTTACCACACAACTAACAAAATAATTGTGATTTAATAATGATGATTTAATATGGAAATGATGACAACTAACTTTAGAAGTTAAGAAACTTTGAATGTTAATGCTTGACAAGCATGGAAACAGAAAGATTTGTCGTTATTAAACACAGACTTAACTCAGCCCTGACTCTTAACCTTGGGGTCAGTGAACAACATTGCGTTCATCATCATAAGCAGCACGAGGCAAAATATACCTTAAACAGAGAATTTTTTTTTTTTTTCTCTTTTTTTAAATTGGGGCATATTTTTTACTCTCTCCTGGAAATGGTAATTCTGGGGCACGGTTGAAGTGTCCTGTTAGGAAGATCCACACTGTGCCGATGATGAATAAAGAAATAGCAGCCCAGAAACATACCTTGTCGACCATTTTCCCAATCAAGACCCAGCTTTCAATTTCCTTGAGTTGGAAAGAAAGTGAACAAAAGCTTAAGTTCAAGTGAGCCTAAAATGAAGATTGACTGGAAAATATTACTCATCTAAAACATTACTGCAGTTGATTTAAAAAAAACAAAACAAACCCAAAACACTCACAGAGCCAATGGTATTTTGTTGTCTTGTACTGTCAGCAATGAAGTTGCAGGCATCCACACACTGCTTAATCTCAGGTGCAGCTTGGGCCAAACTCTTATATAGGTTAGCTGTGCTGCTGACATCTATACTGTCCACTAGAGGGAGGGAGACACTGAGAGTTAGATGACAATATGCAGTGAACAGTACTAATTAAACGAAAAACATTTTGTACTTTGATTTTGAAATATTTAAGTATTTGAGCTGAAATGTGAGATAAAGACTTTGCTGAGTGGTGGTTCTGTAATCAGCGGTCTCACCAATGGATCGCGTGAGACCATGCCTCTCTCTTTGCTTGTCAAACATCATTTCACTGCGAGGCTGCTTGAGCACATATTCCTCTGCTCTCTGCATGAGGCCAAAGGAGCTGCGCCGCCGCTCCCTCACCCCATTTACCTCTGTTGTCACCTCACTATCATCCACCAGCGGAGACATGCCCAAGAAGCGAGGAACCATTTTCAAGAACAGCTGCAGCAGGCAATAGAAGGTAACAACAGTCACTTCACTGAAATAACTCTTTAAAAGATAAATTTACTCATCTCCGTGGAGGGCACTTACATGTTTGAGGGTTTGGGACATAGTGTGAGTGCTGGGGCTGCGCAGTGAGAAGTTCAGCACTACAATTTGATTCGTAGCGATGAGAGTAGTAACACACATCACAAAGATCAGGTACCTGGGGAAGACATTAGAGAGATCTGTGTTGGAGGGCAGACTCAAATAGTTTGGATTGCAGCAAAACAAACCAGCAGGGGTCAGCAGAGAGGACATGCTGACTCACTTTCCAATTAGAGGGACAGAGAGAGAGGTTTCAGGGATCTTCTGAGCGATAAGAAAGAGGAAGACAGTCTGAGCCAGCAAAACAGAGATGGACACGGTCAGCTTCTGTCCTCCAGCTGTGAGGGAGCAGCAGAGAGTTAGACCAGTTGGACGAAACCAAAAAAGCAAACAAACCCCAAAACATCTAGAACTACCATCTAGTTCACGCTTTGCAATATTTCATAATTTAAGACTTAAAAGACTGTTGTATTACAGTAACATCAGTCTTAGGGATTTAGCTGAATGCTTTCCACATCAAACCTTTAGTTTATGTAGTTCACTTACTTTTGAATTTGCAATTAGTGATTCGTTTTTATTAATTAGTAACAAACACAATAAAAAGACTACATCTAAATTAATTTTTTTAATTATTATGGCCAACATAAGAGCAAATCAAATTCATTATTGTTTTGTTTTACATTTCGATACAAAACACGATGAGACAAATGTGTTTATCTGGCTTGTTTCCAACTCTAATAGTGCAACAGCAAAAGCATTGACCTTACTGACCTTGTGCAGGTAGGAAGTAGGCCAGTACGACCAGCGACGAGATAAGGGAACAGGGCAGGATAACATTGATGATGTAGAACAACGGCTTCCTTTGGATGACTAGGTTGAAAATGATCTCTTGATACTCCAGGTCATCTGGGGAATACCGACTGTTGATCATCTTCCTGGCTGGACGATGGACAATGGCCCACTCTCCATTCTCTAAAGGGTGTAAATGCAAAAACCTGAAGAGGAATTGTAAGGTTTCAAAACTTGAATATTATGATTGTTAATGTGGAGTAAGGGATGGATGGATGAATGGATGAATGAATGGATGGATGAATAGATGGATGAATGGATGGGTGGATGGTGTATTTACAGTACCCGTGAAAGCCTCAGGGTCGATGTCCACCCATTCAATAATCTCCCCCGTTTCTCCAACAGCCAACGTGAGATCCACTTCATTGGCACTGTAAGTCTGGGATCTATGGTTGTGGCAATGGAACCAAAATTTAATAGAAATAAATGCATAAAGAAAGACTTACATATAGTATATATGTATGTACCTGAACGCTAGCGTGCAGTTTTGATAATCAAACGGGAAGTAGGTGATCTCAATGGCACACGTGCTGCGATAGATAGCAGGAGGCAGCCAGTAAATCCCACCATCGCTGCTGATCAACACATTGGCATAGTACGCTACATCAAATTTGCCATCAATGCTGCGGACAAAGACCAGAACAGGTTAACAAACAAACGGTCCAGAACACAGAAAACAAATACAGACAGAATTGCGCTCTTTTTTGTTAGTGCCTTACTTGTTTTCAAGGACTATATCAGGAAGCCAGACAGTTTTGCACGGGACACGAATAATCTCAATGCCATAATACTGAGATGTATTCCAGGCAAGGCGGTAATCATTCCATTGCTGTGGTTTGAGAAAAAGATCAGCAGTGATATTAAAAGCTTGACACATACGAGGGAGAAATACCATGGGAAAATGAACCTTCTACCAAAACTCTCAAACAAAGAAAGGAAAATGACAACCAAGAAGAGAGATACAACTCACAATCTCAATCCACACATTGGTTGTAAGAGTCTCCTCCTTTTCATTCTGTAGGAATGAGAGAAGAGATTGATTGAGCTGTGTGGCTCATGGACTGTTACTCTGCTAAGTGGCTGTGATAAATGCACACCAGAGAGATGATTATTAATCGCATTTTTTAACCGTAGTGCTTTTGAATATGTTTCCACCCTTAAGTAATGCTCATACATTCTTAATATGTTGAAGAATATTTATTGCAAAAAGTAGCAAAATGAAGCTTTTACCAGGGAGATAAGATTAGTGAGGGTCAGCTTGATCTGAACCCCCACTTTGTCTTCAGGATGAAATACTGGACGTATATTCTTGTTGTAGTTTTTGAACAAGTCCCCGATCAGCTCTGTCTCCTGATTACATTGCACTGCATGAAGAAAAGTGTCAAAAATTACAAAAGAATATATCTGGTTATTATTACACAAGATACAGTTGTGCAAAAGGTTTAGTACTTTACAGTATTTCTGTTTGTATTGTTGCTATATTGTGATGTCCATGCAATATAGTCCCATAAGTTTGGATATCTGCATATCAGTACTCTCCACCAATATTAACAGGGACAAATATTATTTTATTGTCACTGCAGATATTATGTTTATAGCCTGTGTCAGCTGGGATAGGCTACGACCTCTAGAGATTAGCCAATCTATGACTCCAGAGTTCAAAGACTATGCTAAAAACCGCCATCATTGCCCTTACATTGTACTCCTTGAGTAGTACTACTGCTCCTGACCATATATCTGAACAAAGGTCAAGAGAGACTAGGAGAGACTAAATAGAGTTTATTTCCGACCACTTGCTTCTTCTCTCCCAGCTGTCACTATCCATAGCTCACATTACATAGCGGCCTATCAAAAACTCTCAACTGGGACTTTAAGTCAAACTCGGGTCATCTACAATAATCATCAGTGTTATCCTTAGGCAAAAATGGTGACAGTAATACAAAGCAGTAAATATGTCATCTCCCATGAGATCCTGGGTCAGGGTGTCCCAGTCAGGCACAAATATGTCACTCAGTTTGAACAGTAATTTACCAATATGATTTTTTTTCTTAAGGCTTGGTCACTTTTAATTATAGAGCTTGGCTAATAGATGACTCTGGATATAAGAAGGATGAATAAATAAATGTAACAGTGAAATATGAGATGTGATATGCAGCAATTTGTATTTAAACTCAGACCATACCCCCATTTGAATTTCTAAGCAATTTTTCCCTATAATTTCATCATCAGTTAAAACAAAAAACGGGTCTTTTGGTATTCCTTATGCTGTAATATTATGCTAGCTTATTAATCACAAGTTGTTTTAATGATAGATAGCTGGAAAGACACTATGCTGACGTTGCCTAATTTTAGGTTCAAGAACTCATTCAGTATTAGGTACAGTAAGCAGAACATAGTGTCTCTACACTGAGTAAATGGATGGCTTCAAAAGTTATACGGTGTCTGACTTTTAAGTGTGCCTCATGAACTGCACAGCAGTATTTTTCTAAATATCAGTCAGTCAAAAGATGAGTTAAATATATAGTGTTTGACCTCATCATTTCCTGTAGTCGACACTACGATAAGAAATTAGAGGCAGAGTCTGCAACCACTGAAGGGATATATATGTATATAATTTTTAAATTTTTATTTGGCTAAATTTATGATTTATGATGATGGCAGAGAAGGTGAGTAAGTAAACATGACAATATTCCTGTTTATTTGGGCTAAATGCATACCAAGTTTACCTCCATTTGACTCTCTGTGGATTCATCTTCATGAGACGAGTTTACAGGTTTTGCTGAATGCTAACACACTATAGCTGGTTCTGTCAGAGAGCATATAGCTTTGCATCAACTCTCAAAAGATGCACAACTTTTTCAAAGCTGTGTCAGTTTTATTATTTTATTATTATTTTCATTTTATATAGCACATTTCAGTACATGTAAACACAATGTGCTTACTGATAAAAAGAAAAAAATGTATGTAGATCTACAATGTCTTGAGGTAATAATACCAAAACTTTACAAAGACATAGAATACAAATGAACACACACGCACAAACCCAGTAAGTATGTGAGAATAAAAAAGCATTTTTGAATGTAGACGTAGTTGTAGGCCAGCTGGTAGTTTTGTTCCAAAGAACAGGACCACAATAAGCAAAAGCACCCTCAGCATACTTGGATCTTATTCTGGCAAAAGATCTGCAGCTGATGACCTGGGAGGTCTAGTTGGGTTATAGACATTGAGCAAGTTGCAGATGTAGAGGAGAGTCAAACCACTGCGTGCTTTTTGAACTGGCAGAAGGATTTTTAAAAGTAATTCTTTGCTGAGTGATATAACAAAGCCATCGTATATGCAAAAGTCAGCAAACAGTTTCAAACAATACTTTAAGACCATAATGATCCAAACTCTAAGATACCAGAGTTCTCACATGTAAACAAAAAGCCATCAAATTATAGTGAAACCAGTAAGAATCACTACATCCCTGAAAATGAGATGATTTTTTTTCTGCAAGAACTCCAGAGTGATGCATCCTAACCTGGAATATCCTGACAGAAATCTGAGAGCTGATGAGAGTCAAGCATGCAGAGCAAAATGAAAGATGGAGAGGATGATAAAGAAGACTGCAATGACAATTTCTGTCTGATCTGATTTGTGCAACTGTTGTTCAGTAAATTCGTGTACACTACTAATACGTGGCATGAACAAAGGGAAGGCGGACATTGTGTAAGAACTGATGCACCCACGTATGAGTTAATACATGTTTACGTACTGCCTACGCTCTGAGGGGAGTATAAGAGAAAACATGCAGACATGAAATCGTAGTATGTTTTTATCTGGCATAATGTTTGTTTCTATCAGGCAGCTTTGGTTTCTGATTCATTCAGTGACTGCCTCACACTTTTTTTTACCTACACATTTCCCCTTCTTTGGATATTTTCTCAGTGTGGCATACGAAGGTTTATTACGGAAAATCCCTACACATTAGAAAACCTGCTGATTTTCATTCAGGAAGAGTGTGGGGATGCCAGGCTTCATTAGACATACCAGGTTTTACTTCCTGTGCTGCCTGGCCAAGGAAAACATTGTCTGAGATTTTGATTTTATTTTGTGGCCAGAGAAGAGACAATGGTTCATTAATCCTATGTCTATATAAAAAAGGCCCAGATGGTTTTCTGAAAATAAGGGTGAGAAAGCGCCTTCACAATTTATACAGTAAAACAGTACAAGGAATTTTAGTTACTATACTATACTATACTATACTATACTATACTATACTATACTATACCATATTTCAGTTACTTAATGTCTCTTGATAGTGTCTTTGTGCATGAGCAAAATTCAAAACTATGTTTACTGTCAAAATGTTGTTGTTTTTTTTGTTTTTTTAGACACAAAAGATGACATTTTGACATTCATTCCTTGTGTGCATGTGTGCATTGTCTTTTAATGTGATGAAGAAATTTAATGAGAGAAAAGAAGAGGAACAAGAAGAAGTGTCTGGTTCCATGAGCTTACTTCCTAAGAGGATTCCAGCGCATCGTCTTCTGAACATAAACACTCTAACACCCGAGGTGGAGCAGAGATTCCTGATATCACACTTGGATTACATTTGACCTCATACCAAGAGCATAAGTTTCATCTGGTTATTTGCTATCGAATGGTAACAACAGTGGTGTCAGTTTGATCTCAAAATTCCTACAGTCCTCTATTTAATTGTAAAACATGAAGAGACAAAACATTACAAATTACAAAACGTACAGCAAAATAATAAAAAAAAAGAAAAAGCAACCAGCTAGTAAATAAACAGTGTAAAAACCCTGGGGTAAAGTTGTGCTGTGGGATAAGAATGATCTGGGCCATTAAGAACAGCTTGCACACTCTCATACTGGCGCTGTCATGACAAATCACAGAGGAAGTTCTGCTTTCCTTCTGATTTGTTAACTTACTTTTTGTTCTCATCTAATTGTATCAATTATACTTAATGGTTATGGAATAGACAGTCATAATTTGTATGTTTTTAGCCTTTTATACCATGCACAAAAACACTGTGCAACAGTATAAAGGAAGCAAATATTCTAGTTCACTAGTGTGCACAAAAAGCCAAATTAGACAGTCTACAAAATCCTTGTTAGAGCAGTTTTGGATATGATATCAACAGAAGGAAAATTACTGCTTCCAGTTTAAAACAATATATGCAAGTTTACAGCTGTTTTAGTTTACCTCTACATCTTTTTACACGTTTTCATGAAGTGTAAAGTGCAGCAGGTTTTCTGTACCTCGCCAGTCACCACAAGAAGAGCTGGTTATCTCTGTCCACATGATATGCATCAGTCAATACAGACATTACTTTCCTGCCAGTCAGCGAGGATGTGCCAAAAGTTTGCAAGTGCGTCACTTACCCAGTCCCGCTAAAGTCCCAAGAATAGTTACAACTCCGAAAGCTATCCAAAGACTACACACTGCCATCGTATTCCAGGACCTCTCTGCACTGCACTGCACTGTGCTGCACTATATTCAAATATAAAGTCTAAAGATACAGAAAGACAGTGAGACTGAAGGCAGATGAAGAGCTCTAAATCCCCCTACCAAACGTCCTGACTGTCACCCACCACGGCTGTCACTATCCGGGGTTCAGATTACACACCAGCTGAAAGCACTAAACCAGGACTTCCAGTCACTCTCCAGGCACCCACAATAATAATAATAATCATCATCATTAGGTAGAAACTACAACATTAGACAACAACTAGGAGTGTTCAAGATATTCCAGATATTTCTGAAGGTAGCAACGAGACCTGTAAGCGAGACCTGTAAGCGAGACCTTATACAGCAGGAGTACTCGCGTCATCAGGATAGAAAATTTCAGTTGTCAGATCGACGTATGGTTAGTGCACAGCACGATGGCCAGTGCCACTGACGGGATCAGTGGTTGGTGTTTCCTCTTTAATCTGCCACTCATCTTTGCATTCACTAGACCTGCATAGATCTTTAACATTATGGTGTCAAACTGAGGAAATGGCTAAATCCCACAGGTTGTAGCAGGGTGAACAGGTGACTGGTGGTGCACACCTCCTCTGCGTGTCCAGAGTATTGATTCTTACAGTAAACCTTCCCAGTTGGAGGACCTCAGCGGTGAGATAGTGTCTGCAGAATAATGGGGTTAGAGGGCTGTACATAAACCTCATGAAACCAGGGAGCCTGAGAGTAGGACCTGTCAGGTTGTTTTAGCAATTCGATTAAAATGCAGAGACTAGATTTGCTGTCATAATGAGGGCTGTGAGTAATCTAAGGAGTGTCTCTTTGCCGTGGCATGGGCAACAGACTGATTTTTAGAATGTGCCATGTGAGTTGCACAGTATGTTATGTACTTCTAAATATACAATTGGGGAAACAGAGATGAGCTTCTTTAAGGTAACTGGAGCCTCTAGAAGGCAGATTGTGTGTCTCGCACTCAGAGCTCAGAGGCAGAAGGGTTCGAGCTGGCGATCTTCAAATTCTGGAGAGCAGAGCTGTTTTATATCCAAACAGGTGTGAAATTAAAGGGAAAAAAAAAACCCTTAAACCTTTGAACCCTACTAGTGGTTCTGTTATACTGTGTGGGAGTCAACTCGTCCTGTCAAAGGGAAGGGTCACAGCAAATCAATGCAAAGTTCAGAGTGATCTGAACTGACGAAAGCTTTCTGTTCGAGGGTAGGCCTGTCCAGAGGACATCAGGGCTCAGTGACTGGCTTGATGATGATGATATCCCATTCTGTGTAAAATCTATCCATAGAGCACTGAAGGTGTTCTAACTAAGGTGACTTATGGTGGGTTTCCTGCATTTTTTCCACCTGTCTATATATGCATTACACATTAATAACAAAAAGCTGTTTTTTCCCTCATTGTAATAAACCTTCTGCTTTTATACAGTGCTTTTCTACTTTACATGCCTCATTCACCCATTCACACAAGCACTTTTCTTTCTACCTAAGTGCTTTCTATCTAACATATACACACATTCACACTGACATGAGGAACTTTGGGATCGGTACCTTGACCAAGGATACTTTGGCATGCAGTCTGGAGCAGGCAGGAATCAAACCACTAATCTTCATATTAGTAGATGCCCTGCTTTACCTCCTCAGCTACAGCCACACAAAATATGTTCTGTTTAGGTTAATAATTCCCCATTACAACCACTCTGAGCAATGTGCTGTGTTTATATTTGTTACTCTCTTCTCTACTGCTAAAGTACAGCATTATACTCTCAAGCCTACCCGATTAGCATCAGAAAATAACTCACATGGAGGCCAGTTAGTGCGACATGTGAGACACGTGTGTGTAACTGTTTTTATAGCTACAGCCAACAACTACAACTAGAGTTTCAAATATAGCCACTACAAGGGAAGCTGGGGGATCAAACTATTGTGGGGTTAATCTGAATATGAAATGACACAGTCAGTGCCTGAAACAAATCATAAATATTCAATCACTTCCAGATTTTGAACTTTTGTTTTTGGATTTGAATAAAACTCTGAAACCTTGTTGCAGAGAAGACGATAGAGAAATTGAAACTTCAGCCTACAAGTCGTTGGGGGTCAAACCTCCAAGAATTAATAAAAAAAAAACTTTTTATACTTTCTTGTTTGCTTTTAAATGACTACACTGCTGTTTTTATATTTTCTCACCCAACTCGGGATGTTTCTGCTCTATTGAAATGGGAAATTTGTTTGGGAACTTTGGAACAATTTCAACAAACACCAAACTTGATAGCATGAGTAATCCCAGCACTGTGGTTAAATGTTTTGATTCTCCAGATGGGGTTTTCAGTAGTGCATTAATACTGTGCAGCAACACTGGAAAATCCAGTGTTGTTTTGTCTTTGTCCCCCCTGTGTAACCTTCGGGGATAAAAAAAACAGCGTGAGAAACACAGTTTGAATCTGAATCGCTTCATGTTCACTTCACCAGCTGGCTACATGTTTTTGTGATGTGTGTTATTGCATCTCAGTGTTTAAAAGGAAATACAAGCTCAGTTTTTTTTGTCATTTAGTATCATATAATATCATGATAGATTCATCTCACTCCTGGACCCCACCACGCCATAACAGAGAGAGTACAAAACATTTTTATAAAAAGGGGGCAAATAGACTGAAAAGACTTTTTATCCCAGAGCTGCATAATGCAGCAATTTCCACATGAATGTGCTCTGTGTGATAAAGTGTTTCGCAATCTTGGAGAATTGTCTTTTTTTTAATCTCTTATATAGTTTTATATAGTTTATGGTTTTTGCATACTTTTTTATGACTGCTGTGAATGATCTTTGCACTGTTGAGACTGCACTTAATTTCATTGTACAACTAACATGCTAACGTGACAATAAAGGTATTCTCTGCTTTCTGTTCTGTGTGGTATCAAATGGTTTCTGAATGTGTCCCAAGGTTTCCCAGGGATTTAGCTTCCCCTTCTCAGTTGCTGCCTATCTTGGACAAGATCAGCCATTGGTTGCGGAGAATAAAAGCTCTGTGACCAGCCCCCGCCCCAAACTAGGAATGAATGCCTCTTCTTTCACTTTTTTCCCGCTCCTCCACGGAAGAAATACCATTGTTGAGTCCCTCTTTAGGAGCGCTCCCGGCCAGGCTTGAGTGTGGCGTTCAATGTCTGTACCTCATTGTGTGATAGAGTGATGCAGGACCAACCTCTGAGCTTCCAACAATTATCATTATCAGAGGCGATAACGATGAGAACACTTTTTATGAGTCACATCAGTCTGCAGGGTTTTACTAATATGGCTCAGACCTCAATAATTTAAACAAAAAGTTTAATAATTTGCATGTAGTAGTCCAAAATAATATTTGTACAATTAGGTTTTTGCAAAATATGATGACAGGAAAGAGGAAATAGCTTCTTTAAAAAAAAAAAAAAATAGATTCACTTCCCTTTTGAGTCACACATCTTTCTACAAATAGAGTTTCATGTGTGGAAATCTTTGTTCCTTTTGGCATCCCAACCAGTGCAAGTGTGGATTATTATTTATTAACATGTCTGTCTGCGTAGCCACCAAAATCAAATACAAACGATACCTGACATACTCCTAGTCATCATGACTTTAACACACTGCCTAATGATTGATATACTGTTATGGAGTGTATGAATTAATCATAGAGAGAGCGAGAGGAGAAAAGAGGGAGGAGGGATGGTGGTCATGGGAGGAGAGGCAAAGGAGCAAGTGTTTCCTCGAGCTAAACAGGAATATAGTGCACATGTAGCGGATGACACTGGGGGGGGGAGGAGGTTACAGGAGGACACCTTGTGTTGGCTCTGCTTTATCAGCTACTGGCCACACTCAGCTGATCTCTGGACCTTGGGGTTGAGCAACGCGAGAGACAGGCAGCTCTGAAATCACAAAGGCAAGACGGGAAGCCACACAGATTTTAAACAAAGTCGCAGAAAAAGCTGGAAAGAAAGCACAACCACGGGCTTGAGATGGTGACGAGGGAAAAGGGCAGTTTCAAAATAGAGCAAGAATAGAGTTAAAGATTGATAGGGGCCATAATGGTGGACAGGAGGTTTTGTTTGAGGTTTTGGGGAGGAGTATGAAGGATTGGAGAGGAGAGTGGGGGTGGGGGGGGTCAGAGGCAGTGGTCTGGGAGAAAGTAATTGTGGTGACAGCCAGTGCCAGGGGACCAGAACTCATGTGAAACACAGAGGAATTAAAAGATAAACGACAGAAAAAGGGACAAGAGGCAGACCGGACGGCCCCAGACTGGACTTCAGTATGGGTGTAAAGACCAAGGCTGCTGCAGCTATCCTTATCCTGCTGCTGTTCCTTGGCTCGCTGTGGCTACGTGAGTTTCTCTCTGTGTGGGTGCGAGTGCGTGTCTTTGATTTTCATGCTGTACTACTTATTCTAAACAATCAGTGTGTTGTTTGTTCCGGATCAAGAATGTCACATGATACCAAACAGCCTTGATGTACAAAATAAATTTAGTATTGCACATTTATTTATGGTAATGAAATAGTTACCCTTATTTTTCAAATAAGCTACTTCACACATAATCTTCTTTTACTGGTAAAGATTCTTGGAGGGTTATGATGTCTGAAGGCCTATAATCTGTAAGCCTTAAAAATGTCACTGCTTGTTGCCTCATTAAAAATAAGTAAAAGTGATTCATTGTCAAAAGAAATCAGAAAGTGGCTCCGCTGTGACCTTTTTAAAGGGCTAAAGAGCCACTTACTGATCTTTCTAAAAAATGTTCAAACCCAGACCATGTGATCTGTCTTTGTTTGTATTTAATTCAGAATATTGGTCCAGGTTTTTAGTTGAAAGCATGAACTGTCACTTCTGCGTTTTTATAGTCAGGCTGGAGACCATTTACAATAATTCATAGTCGAGTTATTTCTGCTGTTGCAGGTAAATCTGTGCTGTGTTTAATCTGAACTCATGGAATTTGCTTGTTCACTAGTTTTTAGTATTTGACCAGAAGCTCAATTAGCTGAATGTTTATGGGTCAGTTTGGAGGATGAACCTGTGAATGTTTCTGCTTCTGATTCTGTGATTTACAGCAACCTCACAGCTCCCTTAAAAAACACCAAACACTCAGCAGAATTCAGCACTGTCAACACAGCTGTTGCCACTGTCACTGGCAACAATGTGACTGTAAGGGTCTTGCTGTACATAAACTGAACAGTGCCAAAATTTCATTAGCAACTTGCACATCAATTAAGATGATAGGTAGGTAGATAGGTTGGTCCTTACATGCAGAGATATACAATATGACGTAGTACAGGATACCAGGACACCTTCTTATAATCATTTCCATGAGATAACAGAACTGTTAGATAACAGTGCTTCATGCGTGTAAAATTTCAACCAGCTATAATCAAAATAATAATAGCAATAGAAAATATTTTAAAAAGTGAAAGCATGGGAAAGGTTGTTTAATGAACCTACATAATGTTACCACCTGCACCAGCAGCTTCTCTTACAGTTGTGAAGTGGGTTTCAGCTCATTGGTTTATCCTTTTAGTTCACTCTCACAACTTTCCCTCTTTTTTTGTTGAAAAGAAAGCACTGAAAGCCCAACCATATTGTAGTAGCTCACCATGAAACAGCAGACAAACACTAGCTGAAAATAGCATGAGCCGCGAAGAGACGGATATTTACTTCGCGGGTTTGTCGACATGCAAAGATAAACAAAGCTAAAGCTGTGTGACTAGTTGAAAGATTAAATGATAACAATATCAATATTGCTCTGTGAACCAAAACTAACCATAACCCTCTTTTTTCTGTTTTCAATGGTCCACTTCAGAGGGGGGGTTGGATTACCACTGGGATTCTTGTGTAAAAGGTTATAATCAGTTAAATAAGGTAAGAGTACATCCTGAATCTGATATTAGATTGCTTGCAGACAATGAAGTGGATTTTTTTTTTAATGAATCTCATCTGCTTTCTTTCTTCCTTTGTCCCCTGCCGATTGCCCCCACATTCATGCACTGCCCATCCCCCCCACCATCAGCTTCACCAGCTGTCCAACAGCAGTGTGGGCGATGGAGCTGAGAGCCAGCTTGAGGTGTGCCCTGGGCAGACCTTCCAGGTGTCACTTCTGCTCTCCCACCTGCTGGATGCCCCAACTTACAACTCTGACGTGCTGCTGCAGCCATATCTGTCCAGCTGGGATGAGCTTGTCAAGTAAGATTTTCAGATAAAGATTTGTTTACAGCCATCAGGAAGAAAAGTCATTTGTTGTTTGCTGATTATCTGAAATCTGTAAACTGCTTTATCCTGTTATGTGTTACTCTTCTAGGTTCATGGACTCTCTGGGACCAATGGTGGGACTGATATCTAAAGAGATAGAAAGTAAGACTTCTATAATTCGCCAACTGGCCCTGATGGCAGAGGGGAACCCTGAAGCAGAAGTAGGCCCGGATCAACATTCCATAAACTCTGTAAACTCACAGGGTGGTGGGACAAAGAATAAGGCGTCGGTGCACACCAGTGCTTATCACTCTGTGCGCTCTATGATCTTGATGGAGCTGAATCAAGGCCTGGTGAGTTTCCACCACCAGACAGACTCTGGATGCCGGACTCTGCTGCGCCTGCATCGCGCTCTGCTTTGGCTGAAGCTCTTCCTGGAGAAGCTGGCTGAGACACCAGCGGAGGGCCGTCTCAGGAGTCCCTCTGACCTGTGTCGCGAGGCCTACAAGAGCACCCTTGCTCAACACCATACATGGTACGTCCGCAAGGCCGCTGAGCTGGCCTTCATTGCCCTGCCAGAGCGGGGCTTCTTTTTCAGGCTGGTGTGCGTGCAGAACCAGGAGGAGCTGAGCAAAGTGCTGTACAGGGTGTCTCAGGCCATCGGAGAGGTTTATGACCGGACACAGAAAGCTCTGGAGGAAAATGGCATGCTGGACTTGCCATAAAAAATGAGATAATCAGACTGGACACAGGGCCACTGCTGCTGTTTTACCCTTCTTTGGGTTGTGCTCCTGCTTTGTATTCTTGGCATCATATATTGGATTTAGATACAAATAAGATGCAAGCTTTTCTACGACGCAAGAATTGACTTGTTTTTCATCCAGAACTCAGCTTTTTTTTTCTACGAACCAAAGTGCTGTGTCAACAATCAACACGTGACATTCAGTTTTACTTTGATGCTTCTCATCAGATTTTATGGGGTACTATCTCAAACCTTGTTGCTGATGATGATGGTTTAGACCAGGGGTGCCCAATCCCAGTCCTCGAGAGCTACCGTCCTGCAGATTTTAGATGCACCCTTGTTCCGACACACCTGAATCAAATGAATGGCTTGTTATCAGGCCTTTGCCAAACTTGATGGCATGCTGAAGAGGCAATCAAACCATTTGATTCAGCTGTGTTGGAGTAGGGACGCATCTAAAAGCTGCAGGACGGTAGCTCCCGAGGACTGGGATTGGGCACCCCTGCCCTAGAATAAGAACATGGAGATGAATTCATAACCCTGGAGACATGGCATGAGATGTAAACAAGGTTGGATAACAGACGCTCAGACGAGAAATGAATGAACACACAGACTAAAAGCACACAGGAGGTGATCAGGGAAAGTGGAAACACGTGGGGAAACAGCTGACACAAATGAACATAACGACGTCACAGTGGAAGAGTAGAACTAAACACAATGAACATTGAAACACAAGACCTCTTCAAAATAAAACAGAAAACATAATGAGATGCAGACATGACAATACAAACTTGACAACATAAGACATGCAGACATGAAACACATGAAGGACAGGGGTTGAAGACACAAGGGGAATCTAATAAACAATGAACTGTGACGGCAACCTAGGCATAATAGGAATGAACTTAGAGAACCTAATAAACTTAAACTCAAACATAAACCATAAACATCAATATATATATATATATATAACTCAAAACGCTGGTGACATCGTCCACGTTTTAGTGACCCACTTTTCATCCGTCATCACATTCAGATGTGACTACCGTGGAGAAGTACAACATGTGGATTTTTTTTTAAAATGTAACTTTATCTCAAATGATTTTTTAAAAAACTGCTAGGATTAACTTTTCTTAACTGTTGCTACAGCTCATCAGATATTTACAATTTAAAAAATTGAAAAGCTCCTATAGAAAAATAGCAGTTACTAACTATAAATCCTAATGTATGAATAACTGCTTAGCTTCCTAAAGGTGCCTGTGTTATGGTACTGGGCCATTTGACTGCTTATTTTATTCCCTGTGATCTGTGTTTGTTTAATCTTTTTTATTTATATTTATATTCTCTAGTGTATTTAGTTTTTCTCCTTTTTCTCAGTTGTTTTACAGATCAGTTCTTCCCTTAGTCTTCAACTGTCTTATGTCTAGTCCTTTGTATTTAGTTCATTCATGTCTATGTGTCTTCCCCTTTTAGTTATTACACTTCCTGTTTTATTTTGAGAGTCGGTGCTCCTTGCTGCTTTTAGTTTTGCTTCCTTCATCCCCTCTCCTGTGATTTACTCCACTTGTCTTCTACTACCCACCTGTCTACTGTTCCCCCTAAATATATTGTCGCTGTCTCGACAAATCCTTTGTCAGATCATCTATTTCTGTTTCCTGTGTGGTTTCCTGGATGTTTATTTCATTTTGTATTTCGTGTTTGTTTCTCTAGTTGTAGGTTTTCAGTTGTTCTGTTTTTTTTTACAGTCACTCCTTTGGACTTTGTGTTTTGCTAGACTTTCTACACTGGGCAATAAACAACTTGTCTTCTGTTCACCTTTGCCTCCCTAAGCGTGTCTGCATTTGGGTCTCACAGATTTATGATACACTGAGATTTGTGCAGCCGTATAAGCCACTCTGCGTGACACAGCTTTAACAAATGTGAGCAGAACATCAAGTATTTTTTTTCTCCTTCTCCTTTTGGAACAGGAAATGGTCAGCATTTTGTTTTTGTTATTTTTCCTTGAGAATAGGCTGGCTGTCAGTGATTTTGTGTTCATTTGATTTTTATACGTGTTAGCAGTTGTTCTTTATATGTTCGAAATAAAGGGTTGGTTGGTTTGTTGGTTGTGATGGATGCAGACTGTAACATGCTAATACATGCTCATTCAAGCATGGATCTTATCCCTCCTCTGTTGTTGTGCTATATCCCCTTTGGCTCGGTCATAACAGCTGCTGGGGGAAACTTTTTTTATTTCAATCCCAAGCATTTTTTTTCCCCCTGACATTTTACTACCAACCATTCCTTTTTGAGTTTGCTTTGGACTTTTCATTACAAGTTGACTACCTCCCGCTCCATTTTTAGTGGTTGGTTACATTGTGAGATGGTCATTCTAAATTTCCAGTACTTTTTTCCCAGGCAATCTTTGAAAACAAGACTGTTAGAAAGGTCAACTTTGAACCTCATGTCATAATTCTTTCATTGTTGGTCATATTTCATCTGGAGCAGCCCAGAATCTCGCTGTATATCTTGACACGCTTTACCTTGTGTAGGATGGGCAGACTTTAGTCCGTGTTGGCCGTGGCCACCTGTAGGCACCACTTTGCTCCAACCCTTGAGCAGAATTAGTCTGAACAAAAGGAAAACACTCACCCTTAAGACCAATGTCTGTCTGTGTTGTGCACAATGGTTGTGAGATTAGGAATGATTCTTAAATGCTGCTATTCATTACTCTCCACTTCTAGAATTTGCAAGCACAGAGTCAACAAGTTTCTTTTACAAATGCAAAATTAAATTGGATTTCTTTCTTCGCTTTATGTTACTTTAAGACATTTAATACAATTTCTTAGCTCTTATGACAGCTTTGCAGTTGGTGGAAATGTTTGCTTTCTTACTGAGAAAAGAAGCCTAATTTCTGTCTGGTAAATATAAAACCACAGGGAGCAGCTGTCAAGGTTAGCTTACCAGAAAGACAAGAAACAGGCATTCAAAGTTGTATTTAATAGTTGGAGGCTGTGTTTTAGTTGGTAACAGGAACTTGGCCAACTGTTATTACATTGTATTCCCATGCAATGTAATAACAGTTGGCTGTCTGCAGATACCTACAGTAATGCACGTAATCCAAGTGCACATGACACAGCTGTAATCACATCTTATGATTTTGATACATTTCAATTTTTCCTGACTAATGCAAGGGTGGTTTTTTGTTCTTCCCCTTTGCCTTAATCTACTTTATATGCTTCTCGTGATAGGGTATTACAACCGAAATAAACAATTTTAAAATTTACATTGATATGTGTGTGTAAAGTCACCCAGTTTTCTTATGTATCCAATTCAGCAGTCTCCAAAAATATTTTGTTACCTAGAAAGAAAAATACAAAATAGTAATGAGCCCTGAGATGTTACATAAATCTCATCCATTGGTGAGTAAGTGTAAGTACAACAACAACAACAACAATATTTTGCTCAGGATCATTTAAAATAGTTCAATTTAAAATAGTATGATGCTGTTGGTCAGTGCTGAATAAGACTATTTGAAGTTAGATTTGCTGTAGATGATAATTGCCTTTTGTTTAATGTAACCCAAAGGAAGAATGTAGCGGTCAGCTTCATCCGGACTTCAAAATGAGGCTGAAAGTCATGTTTCTGCACTGATTTTATTGCCAAACCAGAAAATCTACCCAGACGGTCATACAAGCCACGATTTCAAAACAGTGTTTTCTCTGGAATCTCAAAGCACAGCTGTAATTTTCTAAGTAAGTGTGTTTGCCTATGTGAAATTCAATGTGGGCTTTCTGTGCCAAACAATATATCCTTAACTGGGGTTCAAAATGAGCACACCCATCACACGTGTGTGTGTGTGTGTGTGTGTGTGTGTGTGTGTGTGTGTGTGTGTGTGTGTGTGTGT
>VUQG01043797.1:0-12941 GCA_015106755.1 Etia nguti | reverse complement strand
GCATTAACAGAGTAGTATGTCCTCATTGGTCTCCTGTAGTGGAGGGGGAGCGCCTCCTAAAGATCTGAAGCTGCTCACGAATGATTCTTTCTCTGTGCCCCCCTGAGCCGCGCCGCTGCGACCTCCCCATTGTCTCCCACGCTGAACTTGACAGCTGCTCCGCTAGGGTTTCCTTCGGTGTGACTTTAGCAATCTGAAATCCCCTGGTTCGCATGTCCGCAGTCGCCTCCTCTGCGGTCGAGTAGAGCACAGTTCCATCTTGATAAAAGACCCTTAATTTAGCAGGATAGGGAGTCTGAAATCTTATGTTCTGTTGTTTCAAAGCCCTTTTAGCTTTGAGTCCTTACGCTTCTGCCGGATGCCTCGGGCATAATCCTGGTCAAAGTATATTCTCTGACCGTTAAATAGGACGGTCTTCTTGGCCCATGCTTTGTGCAAATCTTCTTCTTTTGTAGTAAAAATGGGCAAAACGTATTAGTATTGAGTGGGGAGTTTCTTCTCGGCTCCTCGTTACTCCCAGGGCCCGATGTGATCTCTCGATGCCAAGCTCGATGCCATCGGGGAGATCCAAACATTCCTTCAATATTTTTTCCACAAAAGCTGGCATCGAGGAGCCCTCCGCTCCTTTGATTACATTGTACAGCCTCAAATTTTTTTGTCGGGCCTGGCTTTCCTGGTCTACAAGTTTATTTTCTTGTTCGCTAATGATTTTTAGCATCTTTAGCATCACCTGTTCTTCGTTTTGCACTCGGTCTTCCACTTCCACAATTCGGGTCTCTGCTTCAGTTATCTTATTGTTGACTTTGACCAGGTCAGATTTAAAATCTTGGAACTCTCTCCAAAAATCACGTATTTCTTCCAGTATCGTGGTTAGAGCTGAATCTTCCTCCGCATTAGCCATAGCATTGGCTTCGTGTCGAGGTGGTGACACCGCTTCAGGGTTTCCATCATTTTTACGTTCCTCTGTCGAACCTTTCTGCTTATCTCTTTTCCCCATGTTCACCCCGCATACACCTTTACTGTACTTCAAAAGATTTTTAATAAATTTGACTTTTTACGGGGTGGAAGAATTAAGTATGAGAGAGAGCTACCACGTTAAGCTGCCATTCGGTGGGGTGACGTTACCGGAACCCTACCACCACTGCGTATTGTTCTAAAGTGCATTTAAAACATGGAAGGGCATGGTGCCTTCTGCCAGAGAGCAGCAGATGTCAGCACGGTCCCTTGGGGGGAGGTGCTTTCTGACGACCACAAGGAGGACTTCCACAGCCTTGTGACCTGCGTTACAGGCTACATCAAATTCTGTGTGGATAACACCATACCCACCAGGACTGTGCAGTATTTCTCCAACAACAAACCCTGGATTGCCCCAGAAATTAAAACCGTCCTCAAGCAGAAGAGGAGGGCCTTCAAAGCTGGAGATAAGGAGGAGCTGAAAAGGGTGCAGAGAGAGCTGAGAGGTCTGATCAGGAATGGGAAGGACAGCTACAGGCAGAAGATGGAAAACCAGCTTCAGCAGAACAATGTGAGTTAAGTCTGGTCTTCTTTAAGTAATTACAACCAAAGTCTTAGGTCAAACGGCTGCAAATTCAGCTCGCAAACAACCGGTATACTGAATTCTATAGTATTCATGCATAAATATGTTTGTCTGTCTTCTTTAAATAACCGCAGCTATCTATCAAGTTGTACCAAAACACCTTATTTCACCGAAACAATGCGTTTCTTACCATTACACGCACTTGCAGTGGGCTTTAAGTCTTGTTTCTCGCCTAAAGAAAAACGTTTCTTCATTTTGTGAATAATAAGGGAGGTAAAATGGATTGTAATTGGCTTACTGGATCGCGTTGAGTATTTCTGATTGGACAAGAGACTTTTGGGTTGATCGCTGCTATTGGACAGTTCAGTGCTCGGTCTCCGCGCTCATTGGCCAAACTTCCGGGCTTCAGAGTCCGGCAAAGTGTGGAACTAAAGAAGACTGGGACGAAGAGGAAGTAGTTTTTAAAATGGAAAAACAGTAAATCATACTTGAACTTTTCACAGCGGAACAACAGGACGCGGTGAGCGAGCTTTTCTCTTGACTGTCACATTTATGGAAAGAAGAGTTATTTGTTTACAAACAGCATCGCCTGCCTCTGTGGACGGATAACGTTGTTAATCCGTACGCTGATGGAAGAAGGTAGGGTCAGTATGGAAGCCCCTCCAGCGATGCTTCACTGAGTTTGATGGTTGTTTTTCTTCTACGAACCAGCACACGCGCTAAGAGAAAACACTTGGCCATTAAATAAGCTGAGTATTCAGACAATATGGTGAACAGGCAGTCATTCCTTCGCTGCAGGGTTTCAATTGTTAGCTAGTGTTGCACTTGACTTGTCCGTGGTCCAGTTCCCGCTAATTTTAAAAGATAATGCAACAAACGCGTCACGGTTATTTTGAGGGGAACTACAATTAATTTGGCGTTAAATACAATAGGTTCCAGGCTAATTTGGGTATTTTGTTTTACTCTATGTACCGCCGTAGCTGTTATAACGTACACGGTTTTACTTTGACATCCCGGAAGCTAAAAGATGAAGATAGACCGATTGAGATGGGACTTCCGGTAAGGTAACAAATAAGAGCCCCATTAATTGGTGAAGACAAATTGTGGAGCAACTTTAAAGTGATATTTCAGTTATAAACATTTTTTCTAAATGTGTGTTTTATGCGGAATAAGCAAGACTGATTAATTTTAGCTTGTTGTTGCCTGCATTTGTTAAGCCAGTCATGTCATTTCCGGTTTTGTGCTGTGTTTTTTGCAGTTCGCTTGGCAGAGGTTATGGAGGCCATACAGTAGCTCGGTGTCCCACGTCTTCAGTCTGCTGTTAAACCTGATTCCACTCCGTCTGCCGAGTAAGCAAGATTTCACTGTTATTAACCCACCGGCAGATCTTAGTTTTACCAGCACAATGTTTTATGTGTTTTATACTTTTTGTACTTTTTTTTTAAAACAGACTGTAAAATATAAACAAATATATGCCCCCTGATAATTCGTGTTATTTTAAAATGTATACTTTTTTTTTAAAAACTATGATTCTTTATAAAGTCTATATTTAGCATGTGCCCTTTGGAGTTGTGTGTGGCACTGAATGAAGTAAGTCAAGAATAATTAAAACAGTGATGTGAAAGAAGTAAAGCTTAACAGACACTTTGGTTTTGTGTGTGTGTGTGTGTGTGTGTATATATATATATATATATATATATATATATATATACACACACACACATTTTTTTGAAAAATTATATATGCACAGACAAGTAAGACTTGGCTTACGCGAAGCATAATTTTCTGGGTTAAATGGCATTTCTTCAAAGTTTTCATTTTAGTGTAAATAGTACTGTGCAAATGTCTTGAACCACCCCTCACGTCTTTATATTTTTCTTCCAAGGAGACGGACTTTCTTGTAATTCTTTTATTTAAAGTGTTCTTGAGCAATAGTTCTCCAGGCTTTCTGGAGGTCTTTCTGTGTTTTTGCTTTATTTTTTCTCTTGTTTTCAGTCCAGTCCTTGTAAACAAACTGGTATTTATAGTGGCTTTCAGCTCAGTTAAGTTTCTACAGCAAGTCCCATTCATGCAATCACACACACACACACATTCATACACATTCAAACAGTACTTTCATCCAGCGACTTTCCAATTGGTAGACAACCCACTCTGCCACCTGAGCCACAGCTGCCCCCATCGTATCTGAATGTTTGTTTGTTATGCCGCTTAACACTGACCTATGAATTATTCAAGCATAGAAAATTCACCTAACTCAACTGATGAACCAGCGGTGTGTCTACACATAACAGGAAACAGGCAAATTTGAAATTTTTTTTCTTCCAACTGCCTTCACCATGTAAAGGATGTCAGGAGAGAGGTACAACAGTGAGAGTACGCAGCCGTCTATAAAACACAGTGGAAATGTGAAGAAAAAAAAAGTAGATTCAGATTTTGATTGATGTAATCTCAGTAGCAACAGCTTCCAATTTTTAACATGACAATGATTTCAGGCATGCTGCCTGTTAGAACCATGTCACATCATCTCCAATATTCCACTGTACCTAATTTTAAAACATGTAGCTACTTCAAAGACCTCCAACAAAGCACAATGGGCTGCACAGTATGCAAGAAAACTTCCAGCTACATGTGGAAATAACAGACTTGTTTCGTCACTTGAGGCAAAAACACATAGGAGATAGAGGAGGAGATATTAGCAGCTGGTGGTGTGTGACCCAAATGTAAGCAAATGACTCCGCCGAGCGCAGCTGGAGCACTCGCTGGTCGCACTCCACATGACAGGAAGAGCAAACTGTGGATGGAAATTACAGATGCAGTTACATGTGGCAAAGAAGGGTTTTAAGCAACAGGTTAAAAACTTTGACTGAAAATATTCTTTCATTTTATTATGTGACAATACTGTGTAAGCTCTTGAGAAGTTACAAGGTTAAATTATTTTATTAATTTTTAAATAATTAATGTGTTAAGCAGTTATTTTATACTCTCACTTAAAATTTCCAGGGAGGAAAAAAAAAACTACCTAGCCTGTTTTGGTGCTACATTTCACTACTATTGCAAAAACAATAAAATGATAGTAGCTTGTAGCACCTTCTTCCAGAAGAGTCACAGTTTGAATTAGGTGCTGTGTCATCAGTGACAGTAGCTCATTGGAAAAGGATGGAAAATACGGTTCATTTACTTGCACTTATAAATGCTGCTCCCTGCAAGCTGCAAGCTTCGATAAAACACCGTTCAATTTTTTTCTATGTCATTATTTACATTTTCTTGAAAAACTGTGCTATATGTTTGAGGCCATATTGCCCACCTCTTCTGCTATTGCAGTACAAACATACCTGGATAGAATTGGCTGTGTTGAAGAATAAAGGTGGTCATACTAAATATTTACTTTCAAGCTTGTTAGAATTGTACAAACTCGATTTCTGCTTTATAATACTATCCTGTGCTACAATATGTATGCTTGCACATTTTTCAATAAATTGTTGCATCTATGGGCTCTGGGCTCAAGTAAAACTGCTCTGACGCCAAACTGCATTGGACCTGAATGCTTTAACACAAACAGCCAGTTTACCGTCTTTAGTTTTACGTGATATTTTTATTAATGCCACACATAGTTTCTGCCTTCCATGCCCGCCCAACCCCCTGTGAAGGAGCCGGAGGAGGAGATGGAGGCAGAGGGTGAGTCGCAGCTCCCCGAGGCCAACGGAGAGGTGGAAGAACCCAGAGAGAATGAAGGAACAAGAGGGGGAGGAGCCGAGGAAACCATGGAGGAAAGTACGGAGGAGAGGGAGACCGACTTGGAAGAGAGTGACGAGGAAGAGGAAGAGGAGAGCTCAGGTAAAAAAAAAAAAAATCAAAACGCTCTACTAACTTTCCTACTGCTTGTATAAAAAGAGAGACGCAATATAATCTGCGCCACTTTAAATTGTTTTCCTGTTTTCTCTTTGTCCTCTGAAGAGATGGATGATGAAGATTGCGAGAGGAGAAGAGGAGAATGTCTGGATGAGATGGTGGATCTGGAGAAACAATTCCAGGAGCTGAAAGAGAAGTAATTTGAAGCAGGGGAAAAAAGGGATTCAACACTTTATACATATTTTTTTTTGGTGTGTTTTTTTGCGATGTCTGAGCCACGTGTTTTTGAGGCTGATTTCACCGTGTGATTGCAGGTTGTTTCGGGAACGGCTAAACCAGGTGAAAGTCAAGCTGGATGAGGTGCTGACAGGAAAGGCCGGTGAATACAGAGAACCACTGGCTGCACTACAGAACAGCATGCAGATACGGACACAAGTGGCTGGTACAGAAAAATAAATAAATAAAATCTTAATCAAGTCCAATATCCTAGCTACGGTGGCCACAGTAGTACAAACAACCTTGCCTGCCATTCATCTGTAGTGAGTGTAGGCTGTCAACGCACTGTTTACCTCAGCTGCAAATATGTGTGCTCGTGCATTTACTCTGGAGGAGGCTGTAAAACCTGTGAAAGGTACGAGTCGGTGAAGCTCACTTCTGTCCAATGACAGTGATACTGAGGTGAGCTGTTGAGGATATCCTCAACTTTCCTCTCTGTAAAGGCTGCTGTTAGGCTCTGGTAGCCGGCGTTAGGGAAACCTTTTTTTGTAGTGGAGCTAACATTTTTGGACTCGGACACTTGGCGAATAAACTCTCATACAATGTGATGTGAGATTTTTATAGTAGACTCGAGCCTAACCTTAGATGGCATGATGTTAGTCGGATGTCTAATCTGCTGACAATAAGTAATTGCGGGAATAACGAGCGTGTTTATGCTAGTTTTCATGTGTTTGTGAGTCCTGACTTCAGTTCTTTCCTTTGTGTTCTCACTTCTTTGCTGAAGGCGACACCTGCTCAGATGAAAAAAAGGACATTATTCTTGAGTCTGAAGCCATGAATGACACGAAGCTTCCACAACCATCGCTCGTTCCTGTGGATTTTTAGTGGATTTTCATCATTCTAAGTTTATTATCAGTTCCAGCATCAATTTGTTGGAAGACTTAATTACACACAAATCAATGTATATTTATGAGTAATTTTTTTTTTCTTATTAAATAAACTAAAAAAACAACTGGCTGTACCTTTAAATCAATAAGGAAAAAGTGTGATGCCTCAAGGTAGTTGTTTACCCAGAATGCATTTCTATTTTAGGGGCCTATTAAATATTTAGATTTCTTTGACCCTTTGAAATCCAAATGCAGCATTTACTTATAGGTACAGGTAAGGCTCACTTAGAGCATTCCTAATGTGTGTTTAAACAAACAGTAATGGAGTAGTAGTGCACATAATGCCAGCATGACCTCAGACACCTTTGACTGTCTCTTTGTGCAGGAGTGTACAGGGAGCTGTGTCTGCAGGTCATCAAACACAAGCATGAATGTGAAGTACAAGGAGCGAGGCAGCACCTGGAGGTAGCGCACATGTGCACTCTCAACTGCATTCTGCTTATGTACTGGAGACTTAATATTCTCAACCAAAAGAGAACTAATGCGCTGCCTTTGTATCTACATGTGTTTTGCAGAGTGAGCGGACGCTGCTGTTTGATGCCATGAAGGGCGAGCTGCTGGAAAAGATAAGGAGGCTGGAGGAGGACAGGCAGAATATAGACCTCACCTCAGGTACATGTCAATCACAAAGCTGTTACATACACATAAAGTACTCAAAGGCTATAAAACAATAACTGAACTAGTGAGTAAAAGTGTGTGCTCATGCTAGCAGTTAGTGAGGAGATACAAATGTGCAACCTTGTATGCAAATACACTAACAGTGAAATAAACTTGCGTCTGAAGGAGTATCTAAGCTGTGGTTTATGACGCTGTAAATTCATTTTAGTGTAGTTGTATAAGTTGGATTCTGTCTGTCCAGAGTGGAGCGATGAGCTGAGGGGGAAAAAGTGTAAACGAAAGAACCTGCTGGGTCGATTTGAGAAGAAAAAGAAAGTAGCTTTGGTTTCAGGTAAGCACCACGTGTGAGGAGCCTCACCAGGGCTGATATGTGCATATACAGATGAGGAGATGAGCTCCCGTGTGATTAGTACAATTTCCCAAGTACTGCTAAACAGAGCAATGGATTTTTTTTTATATGGCTTTCCCAAACATCCTAGTTTTTACCAAGATTTACTTTAAGCTTAGATTCAGTTGTTTCCAGAGCTTGTTTTCTTGTTTCTGTTTAGTTTTTACTGGTTTCAGTCTTAGTTTTTGTCTTTATTAATTATTATTCTATGAAGGGGATATCTTAATAAAGTTTAAATGAATGAGGCATTACAACACTGATCTCAGTACAGTTGTCTTGAAGGTTGTAAACATATATATAAACATGGGAGTTCCCGGAGATACTCACTTTTGGAGCAGGCCTCCAGTGGCCATTTGGGGAACTGCAGATTTTGCCACCATGCGTTTGCTTGGTTTTTGACCTTCTTTTTGGTTGTGAATAATAAAAGTGTGGCCTCAGATGGTTTAATAACACTCCGTCTGTCTCGCAGGGCCTTTCATCGTCTACATGCTGAGAGACATCGACATCCTTGAAGACTGGACTGCTATCAAGAAGGTCAGAAATCACTTGTAAAAGTTCCCTTTGACTTCCCAAATTCTTCAGTTGTCAGTCGATAAAGATGCAGTTTCAGGGTGTGTACGCCAGCCTGTAGTCTGAGTTTCCTGCTGCGAGAGATGATCGTGTAAACAGCGTCTCTGTTTTTCAGGCAAAAGCAGCTCTGTCGCCGCTAAAAAAGAAAGTTGAAAGTAAGTCTGCCTCAAGTGTCTTTTATTAATACGGCAAACATAAAAGGTTTGGTCTCTAAATTATCCCGTTTTGTCTTTCAGAGCGGTGATGAAAGGCGGATCGCCGCAGCAGCGACACCAAACTTAACACACACTCACATTCCCAGCTATTTCCAGTTGAGGTTTTGTCTCCTTGACTGAAGCCCAGCAGACTGTTGAGTTGTTTTTCTTGCGCTTTTGATCCCACCTGCCTACCAGACTACTGCTTGTTTGTTATCTATTGCTATTTAAAAGATGTTCTTAACGATATGACAACCATGTATTTATAGAATGATTTATAATGCTGATTGAAAATCTAATCTTTTAGCACACAATCTTTTTGTCTGTCTTCTTTTTATGTCAGTCGGTGTGAGTCAGAATCACGGAGTCATACTCGGCTGTCTGGGATATGTTTGATCATATTGTGCTGTGGAGCCGGGGGGGGGGGTCCAGTTTGTAGTGTTGCAGCGTGTGTTGTCTTGCACAAAAGTTGCTGACTGCCTGGAAGCTGGTGGGAGAGGAAGGAAAAGAAGCTTCTGATAAGCAGTGTTCACATAGTAGACCCAGCGACTGTGCAGAAAACACGCTTATCTGATCAAATGACATGAAACTCACTCTCATCACCTGTTAATCACAACTATGAAGTTTTCTCACTTTGATCACAGTTATTTTTAAACTGTGAGAGTTCATGAGCAGGACGGGACACACAGGCTGAACCATGTTTTCAGCCGTCCTGACCACCAGCACATCTTTACACCGTAGAAAAGGTGGTTAAGCAAACTTAAAAATGTCCAGCAGGTGGCAGAATTTATCCTTATTTTTTAAATTCTGTGCTCAGGATCATGACTGACTGTGAAAAAAATAAATAAAACGATTCTAATGCAGGTGGATAATCATAACATGTTTGAATGTTTCTGCTGAGCATCACCACAGGTCAGCAATTTACATGAATGTGAATGCTGGGCCGCCCGGCGTGCATGAAGTTGGATTAATGCAGCATTTAAATGTCCTCAGTTTGTTTTGGGGGGGTTTGGAGGAGGAGAAGCAGCAGGAACAGTGGAGACTCAGCTACAGGTCATGGCAGCTCCTGTGGAGGGAGACAGAAGGTTAACTAGCCACAAAATGCACTAAAAGACCAACAGCCTCCGCTCAAACCACTATTTGCTTCTGCGTGTTCTTGGTCCAGTCTCTCTCGAAAGAAAGGATCTTTTGATCTGTAATTACACAAAGTGTAACTAAAAATAACAATAATGTTCAGATTAGTTTCATCTGATCTTTAGGGCACCAGAGGAAAGTTAAAGGTGGTCACAGTGAGAAAGCCCATGATGGTTTGGCTTTAGGGAATCGTTCATTTACCATCAATCCATTTTCTTCTGCTGGGCCTGTGTGGTTGGGGGTTGAAACAAATATCCACAACTCCCTTTATAAAACTAAATATCTACCAACAAAGAAGAATCTGAGGAGTCAAATATTCACGTCCTGGTCTGTATACAGATCTTTAAAACTAAGCCAAAAACATTTCACCTGTAAAGAAAATTTATCTTTCCTCAGTTTTCTGTCGATTCAATACAGACAAAGCAATGTTACGTAAACTTTCTAACCAATCGAACTAACATACTCCTCCATACGTTGTTTTTTGCTCGTGTCCCTTTACCTGATCACAATCTCTAGATCGAGGGTGACTGAGTCCCGGTGTACTGGTGTGAAGTACATTTGCTTTTGGTGCTCAAGTGGTGCCGGGCTCCATATACAACTGCCCTCTGAAATGGGACCATTTCAAGTGATCTTTGCTGAAGGGGTACGGTTCTTTGTCTTCACTGAAGGATAGTGTAAATCACCTACTCTGGCACCTTCACGCTCGGTCTAATAACCTAACCTGCACAATTATATGCAGGTTTGTAGATCAAAGAGTTTGCATCAAGCTGAAAAATCGCTCTAAAGGAGACATGTGGAGACCAGTGTGTGGAAATCATTTATTTGATGTGAGAAGAGTTAAGTTCAAATATGTGTTTACAAGGAACATGACAGAGGTGTAGATAATGACAAAGTGCTTTTTCCCCTCTTTCACTAAACTCCAGGTTAAACTCCTTTCTTTGTCCTCCGGATTACATTTTTCAGGGTAGGATAGCTGTCATAAACACGGGTCTGCTTGAAGTTATACTCTCGGGTCTGTGGGAGGCAGATTTAAATTCCATGTCATTCCTTCATTTTTTCCCTTCATTCTCTCCCTCCTTCCTTCTTTCTTTTGTTGTCTTTCTCTGTCTACCCTCAGACCTTCCTCCCTTTACCTAAGCTGCTGATCGGTTACTTTAAATGGGATGTTGCATCACAGTTCATGACTTCAGCATGTTCCTCCTTTCCTCGTTTTTCTCACAGCTGCTTGCTGAGTTTACGTGCCTGCCTCTCCCTGGCTTCGAAAGCAGCCTTGGTGTCTTTCAGCTCTTCCAGCTGCCGGCGGATCAGAGCCATGTCGAGCTGGGTGGCCTCGCACTGCTCCCTCAGGGCGGCCGACTCCGTCCTCAGCTGCATGGCGGCAACGGAGAGCTGCTCGCTGCGTTCACGGCACTGCATCTGCATCCTCTTGGCGTCAGTGAGGAGGGACTCCACACTCACCGCCACTGAATCGCACTGGTCGCGGGACATGTCCTGAGCAGGGATAGAGGGATGGATGGAGGTCAGGGGTCAAACCTGAATGGATCTGAGTGACAGTAAAGCTGGCGGTTGAAGGCCTTGCTCCTATTTAAATCTGAGATTTAAGGACTCAGCTCTGTTTTACAGATTTTGTGCCGTCTGATTTGGCAGTAGACTGGAGCTTTCCTGCCAAAAACACAGATAAAGTGAATCAATAGCTGGTTGTCAAAAGTCCAGCACAGATCAACAGGTTTAAAACAGAACATTTGATCTGTGGAAAGTGAAGTAGCTTAAAGAGGCTTATCATGGCTTAGCCTGCAGTGTCCACTGCTCCTCTCTATGTTTCTCTTTTATCCTTATCCATCTCCAGCACTCATGCTTTTTTTTTTTTCACTTTTTTGCTCTTTACATAAACACTGATTTCTAAAATCACAGGTTGTTTTTTTTTTTTCTAATTAGCAGTCAAGGAGTAGCAGCAAAGCAACATGTGATGATGTCTTACCACAGACTCCAAAATCAGCTTTATCTCGACCCTTGTGGTTTTCTTCTGAGACTCAGGTTGCAGGCAGGGCTCGCCGTACTCCAGGGTGCTCTATCCTTCACTCTTCTTTGCTGTCGATTACAGATTTCCTGTGTATATATACTTTAAAAAATAAAAATAAAAAACTCCGGCAGACCCTACTATAAGTCCAGATGGTGGAAGTGGCTGTAGAAGCTTGTCTTACAGGACCACTGGTGATTCTTTTTCCCCTTTGATATGCCAGTACACTCTTCACTTCCTTCAGTTGCCCATCTGTGTCCGTCTCTCCAGTGTCTTCCTCCTCTCTTCAGTGAGGATTAGCTGTTACCTCAGGCTCAAGTAAGGTCAGGCAATCCAGAGATTAGATAGTTCGGGAAAGAAAGAGGGTGACGTGTTGTAAGAGCAGCTCACTGGGTCTATTTTGATACATTAGGGAAGGGGAAAGCAGCTCATTTAGACACTCAGCCTGGAATATCAGTTCAAGTTATGCTTCAAACAGCTGTTGCAAGTCACCAGGAATGATTAGTTTGAGCAGTATTGATAGAATAATGCACTTTTTTAAGGTTTGTATAAAACTAGCTTGTTCAGACAATAAATATCCCCCACAGTGGTCTCTTAAATGTATCTTTCAGGTCTCTTCTGGATGATTGCACTGTTTTGTTTTGACCCTGATTGACAGCCAAGACTTTTCACTGGACCACAGCTTTACAGAGGCGCTGCATCTGGAAAGCCAACAGTGTTGTGGAGGACCCCACGCACCCCTCACACACACTCTTCACCCTGCTGCCTTCTGGCAAGAGATACTGGAGCATTCGGGCCCTCACTGCCAGACTGCGAAACAGTTTCTTTCCCCAAGCCGTCAGACTCCTGAACACTCAGTTACTGGACTGACACACACAAACACACACGTACGTCACTGCCAAGCACTTATGTGCACAATCTCAAACACACACCTTCATAAATTAAGCTACTTTTTGCACAATGCTCAGTCTTTTGCACAACCTCCTGTCATTGTTGCACTTTTCTATTGCACTGTTGTGTCTGCATCGCTCTGTTCTGTCTGGTGTTGCACTGTCTTTGTTTTGTTTTCTTGCAATTTTTGCACACTTGCACTTTATGTAGTCCTGGTTGATTTTCTGTTATACGTTTTATGTAGCACATGATCTTGGAGGAACGTTGTCTCACTTCACTGTGTACTGTACCACTGCACACGGTTGAAATGACAATAAAGCCACTTGACTTGTTGCAAGTGAATCTTTATTTTTCCAAAAGTTGATTCTGTTCATCTGGACGTAGCGTTTTGTGGGAGAAACATTTCGTCACTCATCCAAGTGACTTCTTCAGTCTCAGCTGACTGCAGGTTTCCCCAATCTTATAAACAGTACATTTGCATAACGACTGAAACCAGCCCACTGAAGGAACAATGGGCTGGGAGGTCAGTTCCTTAATCTTAATTATGCAAATTCTCATGACCATTGATCAACAACCACTG
>VUQG01043796.1:13738-25107 GCA_015106755.1 Etia nguti | reverse complement strand
TAAATCTTGTAATCATATGCATCGTAACATGGACTTATAACAAATTATGTTCTGAGTGTGAAAAGTGAAGCCAATGGAGCAAAGTTTGTTCAACCTCTGTTAAGTATAATGACCAGCAGGGGGAGACTACTCTGCAAATAAATGTACTCTGCTGTAACTTATGTAGTCATTCATTACAGATAACCTCATTTCTTATCCCCAAAAAGTTGATTCTGTTCATCTGGACGTAGCGTTTTCAGTGGGAGAAACGTTTCGTCACTCATCCAAGTGACTTCTTCAGTCTCAGCTGACTGCAGGTTTCCCCAATCTTATAAACAGTACATTTGCATAATGACTGAAACCAGCCCGCTGAAGGAACAATGGGCTGGGAGGTCACCTTCATCATAATTATGCAAATTGTCATGACCATTGATCAACAACCATCAACAACCACTGATCAAAGACCACTGATCAATGGCCATGAGTACCATTCACAGAGAGTTGGGGAATGGCTGCAATCACAGCGTTGTAACTCATTTCTTATATTCCCTCCTCTCTCTTCCAAGTTTGAAGAAAAAGTAACTGAAGTCCAGCAGCAGGTAAAAGATGAAAAGCAGAGGAGCGAGGAAGCTGAGTAAGAAGTGGAGGTCCTGAAACAGGAGTTGGAAAGCTAGATTTACTTAACATGTGTATCTTTATAAAATAGATGCATTATTAATTTATGAATTAACAATGCATGTTTAGTTTGAACATTCATAATAAGCAAAAGACAAAGTTTTAAATAATAAACACAGTGAATGTGCTCTAAACACTTTCAGATAGTTGTTTTATAGTCCTGAGTCTGTACGAGTCGAGTACATCGGTATAATGTCATAGGCTGTGGATATGGTTCATGTAGTCTGGATCTAAAATGCTCAGATTGTTTCCTCTTTGTTCCCAAACCTCTGTTTGTTTTGTTTTCTCTGTATGTGTCATATTATCACAGCACTAAAGTCCAAGAACTGAGAATGAATACTTGAAATTTGTAGTGAGCCAAGAGTGGGTTTTTTTTTTTTTAGATTCACACTAAAACATGAAAAATAAAGCAAATTATTATTATTATTATTATTATTTGTCTTTATGATGAATGACATCTACATCTACAAATACATTATCTTTGTATCACACATTCCTCCTTGCATAAAGGAAAAGAAGGGAACTGATGCTCTTCTACATTTAAATCTCTATGACCAGTAACGTTGCATTTAGTTAACAGAACTGTTTAATAGAGCTGTTTCCTTGTATGATGTTTAGAAGAGAGATGCATTACTAACAGAGGTAAGGACTGAAATTTTAGCAGTTTTACCCTTTTAACTACCTGCACACAATAGTAAGTGTTCAGTGCAAATTTAGGGAGATTTATGTATTCATTTTAGCATCTGTGGTGGAATTTTCTGTTAATAATGTCTGCAAGATGGTCAGCCGTGGTCAAGCTATTTAATTACTGCATACAGGAGGGCAAACACAGACATCAAACATCACAGTCATACAGTCAGGAGAGCTCTGAAACAGAGTTGTGCTCCCACTCCTTTATGTATTCCAAGGAAAAGGGAGGAAGTCACAAACTGATCACACATACATACCACACATCACGAGGCTTGCTATGAAACCTAATGGAACAATGGGCATGCTGTTTTGTGCCCTTTGCATTATCAGCACCTGCAAAGGGAGTTGTCTTCTCCATCTACTGAGGCTGAAATAAGTTCATCTAGTTTTAGAAACTTTCATTGAACAGTCTATTACAGCGTCACAACTAAGCATATGCATAAGCACTTAAACACTTTAAATGAGAATTATAGAAATTTTCCATTACACTTCACTATAATATTTTAATATAGATGTTTAATATAGTAAATTGTGTTCACAATTTTAATATGTCTGTTTTGTCAAGATAAACAACCACAAATTACCACCAGTTAATAATAGTTCAATAAGGAGAGATCATCGGAAGAATTTGAAAATGATTTATTGACGCGAGTAAGGGGGAATGACAGATGTGAAGTGAGATTTAAAGTATGTGGCGTAAAGGGTGATAAGCCTGAAGAAGGCCAGCAGAAAAATGGTTGGACTAGACCAGTGATGTCACAGTTAGCTTTACAGAAGTGGAACTAATGTGAAGTTTAGATTAGCTGCAAACACCTGGGAAGCAGAGATGTGTGACTACAGATCTTCCTTATTGAACTTCTGCATAAGCTTCATTTAAATCCTTTTTAATTCATTTAATGTCATTATTCCTGCCTTAGGAAGGTCTTACTGATTAAAACATAGCTTTATTGTTCTATAATTGCTACTCTCCACCTGATATTGTTTCATCTACCTCTTGGATTTAAGCCTAGCCTATTACATCACCTTTATATGGGAAATAGTGGAACAGTTTGGGTTGATTTATCCTATAGATCAGTTTTTCTGCAGCAAATGACAATGTGACCGTTAAGGTACCCGGTAGGGATGGAGCTGAACCCGAATACGGTATTCGTAAAGGCACAAATAAGTTTTTTTTTCACGAATACTTATTTCGAACAAATACTTTAAAAAATATTTGTATTGGCGAACAAGAAAAACTTTATATCAAAAAGCTGAGTTTCCTTATGAGACCGCAGTGCATCACTGGATGAGTGAGTGAGTGACGTGTGAAAGAGGTGACTGACACGGGCTGCTCCACACAGAAACAAAGAAGGCTCGGCTGAGCGGAAAAAGGCTGAACTGCATCACTATTTTTGTTGAATAGATTTTTTTGTACCTTAGCTGGGTTCCGGAGGCAGTTTATAACTTTCGCGAAGATCGGGAGATTATTCCAATACGCTGCATTAGTGACGTCTGCAATCGGGTGCTCTCATGTTCGCTCTGTTTACGTAGCTCTGTCAACATCTGTCAACATCTGCTATGCATAATCACATGCACTTAAAGCATCCTCTCCCCCACAAGCACCAACCCTCCCACCAGCACCAATTAATCATCACAACCATGTTCTGCCCCTGCAAGTCAGTTTTGCTGTCTGTTCAGCATCCTCCAACAAGGACGGGTGGTGGTGGAGTTCATAATGTTCACAATGGTATTTTATTAGTTGTTGGTTTAACCATGGATGAGGCAATGGCTGTTATGTTATTTTCTTTTCAATGACGTTCCTTGTTACATGTTCATTGCTGGATTTATGGAAAAACATCGACTAATATTGCATATCCATAGTTACTATAATAGATATAATTAAAGAATACTTATACTATAATGTTAATTAGAATTTTAATGCAAAAAAGCTGGATTTTTAAGCCTATTTTGAATTTTACTTGAATACAAATACTTTTCCCCCCTCAACAAATACAGATAGAAATACCGGCTGCTTTTGCACATCTCTAGTACCTGGGTCTGTTGACCCAGTGTTTATTTTTTGATTATCTTTATTATGTAATTTAGTGTTTTTTCATGGTTTAGTCTTTTGTATTTCTTGCCCCCTTAGTTATTCTTTAGCATTTTTTGATTTGGTAAATGGACTGGTTCTTATATAGCGCTTTTCTACTCTTCTGAGCACTCAAAGCGCTTTACACAACTTGTGTATTCACCCAAGCACTTCTAAATACAAGTTCATTCATACTCCGATGGATGCATCGGAGAGCAATTTGGGGTTAGTATCTTGCCCAAGGATATTCGGCATGCAGACTAGGGGAAGCCAGGAATCGAACCACCAACCTTCCGATCAGTAGATGACCTGCTCTACCACCTGAGCTACAGCCACCCCTTTCTAGTCTTTAGGTTTTGTTACTGTGCCGCCCCTGTGTTTCTAGTGTTATGTCTAGTCATCCTTATCTCTATGTTTGTGTATTTCCTGTTTTACTTTAACAGTCCCATGTCCTGTGTTAGTGTATTCTGTTTTGCTTCATCCCGTTCTGTGTGTGTGTGTGTGTGTATGATTAGTCTCAGCTGTGTTTCCCTCCTGGTCTTTATTCCCTCATTACCCTGTTGTATTTAGTGTCTACGTCTTCCTTTGCTTGGCGTTGTGTTCTCCCTCTTGCTGTGTGTCTTGTCTGTGTGGTAAAGCACCTGCTTCATTTTGTCTGTTTAGTTCCTGCCAGTTAGCCTTCCCAGTTTTGTTGTGTCACCGTGGTCAGCAAATAAAACCTTTGTTAAGTTCAGTCCTGCCTCTGCATGTCTGCAACTCTGCCTGTCACACACAGCGCTGCCTGACAGTGACCTCAATTACCTAAAAAGTTCAGTGTCAGAGTGAGCAATAACCTCTGTGTAATTATGTCTCAACTTCAGTTCTCAATGATATTTAGAAAGCTCCAACTTCCTCAAAATTTCACCTGTGCTGTTGCTTAATGGTCGATATGATAATTAGTTTATCCACAAGTCACAGACGTTGGCATGCTTTTCTTGGTTATCTTTAGCTTTGCATAGTAAAAGGAATAAGGAAAAAAGTGTAAGAAGCAAAGCTAGCAGAATATGTTCATAAGGAAAGTTGAGTAAGTCTTTGGAAAAATGTTTTGAGGTGTTTCTGTCATGACATATTTTTTTCTAAATGTGTTTTGAGTTTTTGTGGAGTCTTTATGTTTTTGTTTTGATATATTATGCTCAAGATAAATTTTTAGTCATCAAAATTTGATATTGTGTCCTTAGTGCACCTGAGTTTCCTATCTTAGCTTCTACTCATCTTTCTGGTTATGTCATATTTAGTTAACTTTTGTTATTTATGCATTTATTTTCTTTATCTGCTCTGGTCCAGAGGTTCTTTATATCTTCACTGTTTCCTTGAAATCTGTCATGTCTCCAGGTTTTGACTTTTATGTCAAGTTTGTTTCTTTGTTTTAATCTTTCTCTTAGTGTCATTATTGCCTGTATTAGTTCTGTGTCTAGTTCCTCCACAGGCATTTTGTTAGTTATCCCCATCTCTTTTCTCACCTGTTGCCTTTTCCCTCCTTATCCTCTGTGCATATATTGTCTCAGGCTTAGCTTGGCCTTTGTCGTGTTCTCCATCATGCTGTGTGTTGTGTGTTTTCTTTTTTGTTCCTTGTAGTTTTCAAGTTTCCTAGTTTGTATCTCTGCTAACTTATGTTCACACAAACTAAAAATTATGGTCAAAGCAACTTAGAGAAATGCTGTGCAGATGCAGACATAAGTACTGCAAGGGTTCTGAAAAATACTTCAAAAAACAGTCATAAATTTCTAGTTGGTTCACTCTTCCATAATGGTGTTCAATATGAATCACTCCTATTATACAGTAGCTAGCTTCTTCAGATGTAACTTTGTTGCAGACAAGAAAGTTTGTGTCATTTAGTCTGTCTCCATGATTCTGTCCCTGAGTAATTAATAAAGCAAGATCTGCTGCTTTTGTTTTAAGAGTGCAAACATCACTCTTTTTTTTTTTTTACAAATTCATGGATGTTGCTGATGCATGATGCTAATATTTAATAAACTGTACTTGTGTTTGTTACATGTAATCACTTTTACAACTTCTACAAAACATTCACACTCAAATCTTCAGCAATGAGCCATCAGCAGTGTGTTTAAAGGTTTCAAATGGCCAGAAAGAAATTTCTTTAGAGCTCCATCAATTATTGTGCCTTGAATCAAAGGGTAATCAATAGAATTACAAGGAAATTAAAAATCTCTTTTCATGCTATAAACTACCGTCTTCATAGCGCAGCACAAACTGACTCTATCAGGGACAGAAAAATGAGTGAGAAGCCCGAGAAGACAAATATCTGAGAATGTGTAGTTTAATTTAAAGGCGTCTCAAATGTTATCAACTGGCAGCTAAACTAAAAATCATTATTTCTAGCTCTGAAAATGTCAGCATGTCCCGTTATTTTGTTAAATTTCCTTTTCAGACAAATTTTATCTGTTTCCATGGAAAACAATTGAATTTCCAAGTGATTTCAAACTTTTGAGCATATGTATATGTGGTGGAGGTGTGGTCCCTGGCTCAGCTGCAGAGGAGGGATGGTGCAGTGCCAGGGAGGTTGGTGAACAGGTGCACTGAATCAACTAATGGTGTTTCTCCTTGATATATAGTGAAGCCAAAGACCAGAGCGGAGGAATGTGTGCTGGAGACCAGCTGGAAAGCTGGCCGGCTGGGTGCCGAACCATAAAAACGTCACATGTGTGCTATTTGTAATAAACACTCCTCAAACATGAAACAACATACCAGTGTGTCGGGTCTATCTTAGTATATTTAAAGTATAATTATAAATGCTTCCTGAATGAGACCATTGGTCTACAGAGGTTAAACTTTTGAACAGCATTGTGCTACGTGTCATAAAAATGCCTTAATGTGAGTTTGGTATATGTTGAGTACTACCCCACCTTGTGATTATAGTCTTGAGAAAAGAAAAAAAAAAGCAATATTTACTTATTGTCCTTCATTTCCTAATTACATTAGATTAAAAACCATTACTAGACATTTTTAAAGACTCAAACAGCTTGCTGAGAAAAGTAAAAATATGGAATCAAGTACAGTAAATCGACAAAGCTTTCATGGTCCTGGCTCTTTGACCCAGGGTTTTGACTTTATTTTGGATTCATGATTCTTTTCTTTGCATGATGAAGATTATTTAAGTTCAAGTTTTGTACGGTTCTGTCTTGTGTTTAGTTCCATTATTGTCTCAGAGTGTATTGGAGTTTCTGGTTCATGGTTTCCTGTCTGTGTGAGGTTCGTTTTGTGTGTTTTTCTCGTCCCTGTGTCTCCTGTAAGAGTTAGTTGTGCCCTCTGTCTATTTATCTGTTCCTCAGTCATGTCATTATGTGTTCCCTCCCTGTCTCATGCTTGTTTTCCCTCTTTTCATGTCCCTCTCTCTCCCTCCTTGCCTGCATTTAGTCAGTCGGAGTCTTGTTGTTCGTGATTTCCTGTTTAATCCTGATAGTCTCTTGTCCTGTGCGCATTATGTGCTGTTTTGCTTCCCCCGTTTTGACAGTCAGACTATGTCCAGCTGTGTTCCCATCTGTCTCCACTTCAGCTTCATGTGTATATATTGTCTCAGTCTCCCTTTGTCTCTTTAGGATCGTCAGGTCGTCTCACCTTAATGTTTTATAGCTTATGTGTTCCTGTATACTAACATCTCTAGATTTCCCCGTTTAGGTTCCATAGAGCTTTCCTAGTTCCCTTAACTTTTTGTGCGATTCCTTTATTTTTGTTCTAGACATCATTATGTTTGACTGCCTGTAAGCAGTGGTGGTGTGATGAAGCCCCATGAATGTGTCAAATCTTTCAGGACAAGTGCTTTGCCTAAAGGCAGATTACACAAAGGCCTGTTGAGCTCGTCATCATTATACAGCAGCCCTGATGTGATAATACATGTGGGCTACATACCAGTGGATAAGTAAATATAATGTGGTATCAATTGCAAAATACCAATAAGCGCGCCCTTGATAATATAAATGCACACACACGCACACACACACTCCCTATTGCTTAGAATCTCCTTGCAAGCTGGTGGTAATCCTTGGAATCACCTCAGATCCAGTTCATGCAAAAAAACAAATAAACTAATACCCCTTTTTTCAACTATCTCCTCTTTATTGGACACAGGCATCAGGGCTTCAGTGTCAGATGTAGCATCATTACCTGTGAGTCTGCATTTGGCTCTTTTTCTCCACAACACACAATCTGCATTCCCACACACTGTGGGAAAAACAAAGAGTTTTTTCTTGAAATACAGTGTCCTCAGCTAGAACTAAGAACTAAACTAAAAACTAAAACTAAGAACTAAAAAATAAAAAACAATTAAAGATATTTTTATAGCCATTTGATGTATTTTCAGCTATTTGAAATCCAATTCCTTGTACATCGACTTTGACTGCTATCTTCAGTTGTGATCCACTGTTGATGTTCCTATGCTAAGATGGCTGTCTGAATAGAACCCCAATTAAGGAAACTTATACTGTAAAATAAAAAAAAAAGAAAAGAATATCATAAGGAAAAAAAATAACCTAAAAGTCACAGTGTCCATCACAAGAGTCATGTCAGTGTATACTTAATTATATACTTATGTCTATCCATAGTATTTAACTACTACTTGTATTTTTTTCATAAAGAGTTTCAGGATTAATGAACATGTTGGTGAGTTTCATAGCCTTGAACATCAGACTGAAAGTGATTTATTAAAGGGCTATTCTGAAGTGGAAATTGTGGAGGTAGTGATACATGATGTGAGCTCTGGACTCAAAGCACGAAAACTGATCTAACTCTAGCCAGCCTCAGACAAATATTAAGAGCCCAATATGCAGAAGAGGATGCAACTATGTTATATCAGCAAATGACTTAAGCAGTGCAAGGACAAACTAAAACACAGCATCAATCAAGAGAAAACTGGAGTTTTTAGTGTTTCAACTGGCTTTGACAGAGGGACTTTGTTTTATGCTCCCTCTGTGACAGTATATAATAACCCTGTCACTTTTGTTTTGAGCACAAGTAAACTGAAAGCACATGCACATGGTGCATTCATGGTGTCCGAACTGGCTGATTTCAACATTGCTCTGAAATACCAACCAGGAAAAAGTAACACAGATGGAGATGTACTGTCCTGTGCATCTGTGAGTATGGACTCCTACATGAGTGAGTGTATAGAGTAGTTCTCTCCTGAGGTCTCCCGGTTTTTCCTCACCCATGATGTTTAGAAATGCCCATTGAGTCAACTCCTTTGTATTGTTGTATCTTTGTTGCCTCTGCCACTTGCATCTCAGGTGTGATGCTTTCAGATGTGAGGAGGGCAAAGGAAGAGCAAAGAGAAAAGAATGAGTTGAGAAACCTGCTTATGTTGTTCCTTTTGGCTGTTGATGTTGGTTTTGGTTAAACAAAGAAAATTAGTGAGTGATAATCTGGAGATTCATTAAAATAAAATCAGATATATCTGAGAACATAGAAGTTTGATCATATTCCAGGGCTGAAAAGTTTTAAATGGTGAGTCAACCATTTATATTCAGTTGTAGAGTAACAGTCTTGTTTTCTGAGTGTAATAATAATTGATGTGCAGATAATTCTCTTATCTACACATCAAAACACATGGCATTGCATTACTCTGAAGTAATATTGCTTCATCCTAAGATAAATTTAGTAGATAGAAATTAATCTTTCATTCAAAACTTGCATACCGCCATGAGTCTCATTTTCTTTGTATGGTTACGATGGCACGGAGTAAGCTTCTGAATGAATCAACTGAAGGCAATTTGTTTGGGAGCTTGACTAAAGCATCAGAAACATATTATGAGCTAAATACATGAAACGTACATTAAATACAAGTTCATTTTTCTAGTTTGCTGTTACGCTAACCCCATGTAACACATCAGTATATTTACTGCTTTCACAATTAAATTAAAACTAAAAACAACAAAAAAAAACCTACTCAACTCGATCTGACACAAGCAGATTTGTTCCTCCCATTTTTGATTTAAAATAATACAGTACTTTAATCATTTGCTATGTTTGACCATCTCCAACACCAGAATGAATGTTTGTTTTTTAACTCTTTCACGCATAGTGGTCACTACAGTGGACAGCTATTCAAAGGCTGTTTTCTTGTATTTGTGTCAGTGTTGATGGGATACTTGCACATAAACCACTACATTGGACACTGATGTGTCACTCCATACCCAATTCATAAGTCAAAACGTATGTTGTCCACCTAAGTGGACATGTAAAAAAAACTCTTTGAAAAGTGCATGTTTTAAAAAAAAAAAAATGAAGTTCAAAAATCTTTTTTCATGCTTAAAGATGAATAAAAATACTTATAATAAAAATCTGGATTGGGGTTATCATAATTCATGCATGAAAGGGTTAAAGTCTCTCTGTGACCATTAGTGTTTAAAAACATCCAAATCAATTATAAATGGTTAAAATGACATATAGTTCTATGGTCACAAAGGTACCTGAAAATAAACCCATAATGTTCAAACACACTATTCATTTTTTTTGTGCATGAAACAGTGCCACGGTCTATGGATGGATATTAGTGGAATTCAACTGAAAAGTCAGTAACCTATTTGTCCTAGAGGCAAACTGGAATGGGTTCAGAGGGGAGTCATGCTTTCAACTGATTTTTGAAACAAAGGGCAGAACTCATCCACTTTTGCTCCAACAGTATATTTTGACAATGGCACGATAATTGTGGTTTTGAAGCATGTGGCAACATCTGCCTAAGTCACCGACAAGTTGATGATGTATCAATAGCAGTGATGGAAATAACGGGGTTAAAAGTAACTAGTAATCTAACTAATTACTTTTTCTATTTTTACAATGCTGTTACTGTTACTAACAAGAAAATGCAGTGTGGATGGGTTACTATTTTTCAACACACAGATGGTTGAAGCTGTCTTCAGCTTACTGGGAGCTAGGGGGGCTGGTGATTGGCTTAAGAAGAATAAAGTAGATATGATAAACCAATCACATGACTAATTTAAGATGACATAGCAACAAGATGCTAGTCAAACCCAAGACATCTCTGAGTCTCCATTTTTTGGGTTAAAAGTGGAGACTCCAAACTATATACCAGTTTTTAAATTGTGTTGAATGGCCATGTAAAACCAGAGTTATGATAAGAAATATACGCAATGTTTATTCCTGAATGCTATCGTTATGTTTAATGGGGGAAGAAACAGTAAAAACAGTGTTTTCTAAGGAAAGCGACCAAAAAAAAAAATAGAAGAAAAAAACACCCCTTTCCTATTGGTGGAAAAATGTACCATGTCGACCAATCAAAAAATTACATGGCAACATGGGATTTGGTTGTTTGGGAACAGGGGGAAGTTTTAGGAGCAACGGTGGAGGGAGACAGAGCGAGTTTTGAGTTGTGCGAGATTTGTGGTGTTTAGCATGTTAGCATGACAAAAAGATACACCTTCCTATAACAGTGCAAAGCCTATAAATTATCACATTTCCTTGGCACTGACAGGTTTTCAAAGGTACACCCATAGTCATCCCAGCACACTTCAGCCTTGAAGTTCAAAAAAAGACAAAGTCACTGAAAAAAACATGCTTGGGTTTTTGTTTTTGATTTTTGGTCAATCACAAGAAAAATTTGTTTTAGTGTTTTAATAGTTTTGTTTAGCTCCTTGTTCAAACATTAGCAGCATTTTTTGTGCAGTAAACTTCAGTGAAAGGCGAATGCTTTCTTCATCTGGGAGCTTAAGGGTTCTGCACAGTCCCTTTGCTGTTCTTAGGACTGAGCTATGGACACAGATCCTGGATGTTTTTCCTGAGATCTATCACTACTGCCTACCACCAATGCTGTGTGGTTATCCATCATTGGTTTGCCCATCTATATCTGGAACAACCCCAGTCAATCTAGACCCTAGACAAGTGTCATTTCCTGGTTTTGCAACTATGTAAATTAAAGCGAGTCCTATAAATAAACACTGGTCCAACT
>VUQG01043795.1:210775-227405 GCA_015106755.1 Etia nguti | reverse complement strand
GTGAATGGTACTCATGGCCATTGATCAGTGGTCTTTGATCAGTGGGTTTTGGTCAGTGGTTGTTGATCAATGGTCATGAGAATTTGCATAATTAAGATTAAGGAACTGCCCTCCCAGCCCATTGTTCCTTCAGTGGGCTGGTTTCAGTCGTTATGCAAATGTACTGTTTATAAGATTGGGGAAACCTGCAGTCAGCTGAGACTGAAGAAGTCACTTGGATGAGTGACGAAACGTTTCTCCCACAAAACGCTACGGCCAGATGAACAGAATCAACTTTTGGAGATTTACTTTCCTGGATGATTGAGAATGCATCAAGACGTTTTAAAAAATAAGACACCTTTTAAAAATAACACCTCCAATGATCCTACCATAAATGGAAGATAAAAATTCCTTTAGTAGTTTAATGCTTCTGCTAATTTTATGTGGCCATCAGCCCCCATTTCAGCTGTTTCACCTGTGTTCCTGAAAGGTCTTCCTTGTCCTCAAATTCCATCCTGATTGGGTCGTGAGGAGGCAGCCCCATGGGGTACACGATCATGACCGCTCCCCTTAGCTGATCCAGTGCTTCCTTTATCATCTCCACAGTGACACAAACATTGGCTTGAACTTGTTTCTGCAGGATGAAGAGAACGATGTAATTCGTTTGTGACCCCCTTTCTGAACAAAGCAAGAAGTAACGATCAACCATTAAAGCAAATAACTCACTTTGGAGATGAGCGCCATTGCAGCCTCCACTGTTTTCATCAGCACCTCTTTCATTTTATCATTAGGCGCTAGTAGAAGGTAAAGAAATGGTTTAAATGTGCATTCTTGCAAATAAAAAGGATTGCTTGCAAAATTGTCATCTTTATAAAGGAAATTTGAGTAGTATATCTACAGCTACATGCTATCAGATATCACTTCATATAATTGCACAAAGTCAGGAAATATATTTAACAACAGAGCTATGTTAAATCGTGCAAACCCAAAAGGATGTTACAAAATAACGTGTCTAGGTCTTCCTAACAACCTTAAAGAAGGACATTAATTACACTCCAAAGCCAGAGTCTCACCTTGTCCATTCCTCCTCCCAATCTCATCCTTTCTAAACACAGAGCCTCCACTGGGGAT
Organism: Etia nguti; assembly: GCA_015106755.1. Classification (NCBI taxonomy): domain Eukaryota; kingdom Metazoa; phylum Chordata; class Actinopteri; order Cichliformes; family Cichlidae; genus Etia; species Etia nguti. The sequence continues at coordinate 226,295 of VUQG01043795.1, read as the reverse complement.
GCACTTTTCTCCCCATTCATCCCTCAGGTTTAGCTCCTCAATCTGCTCCTCTGTCAGCCCCTGCATGTTGGGTGGCAGTGAGATGCCATGGTCTGCAAGCTCGGGAATCTCTGAGGGCACACAGAGGAACAAGCAGGTCTTTGTCAGGGGTCCACTTACAGGACTGAATGATGCTGTTTGGGGAACTCAGAGACACGAAACTGGTCAAAATAGAGTACACCAGCAGTGATGTAAAGTTTCAACAGTAGTGAGGTGCAGGTTTAAGTCGTGGCAGCACCGAGGATGTGTTTTCACCTGAACATAGTCTCTCCACTTTGAGCCTTCCGTTGTAAATGGCAGTAATTTGCTGGATCAGAGTTTCCAGAGGCGTGTCCACGGTGGTGTTAAAAAGAAAAAGGCTTTCGTCTCCACGCTTCACGTGAAGTTGCACCATCTCGACAAGTAACACCTGCTTACCCCACCTTCCTGAAAGAGAAGTTTGAAGTAGAAGAAAGTTTGGGCCCTGAATGAAACCTGAACACCAACAACCACTTTCCCTCTGTAGGACAACATTTCGTAACCATAGCGACAGCCGTGCCTGCCGCGGATGCTTCCAGAAAACACGTAGCTAACATTAGCTCTATGGAAGCTAACTGTTATGGCTGCTCACAGTGACCGGCTCATTCTGTCTGTTAGTATTTTCTCCACAGTGACCTACAACGGTGGCACGTACCTATGCGGTAAAACGCGAAGCACTGTGCTCGGTCCCTCCGGTTTAACCTGCGCTCACACTTTGTTTACAAGCGGTGGCATTACTTCACAACTACGATTGGTCAGTCCGGCTGCTTTCTTCGACTGTAATTTGGAGGAAACCTCGTGCTATAAAAGCTGCGACACTGCCCCCTAATGGTGCACAGCAGCAACACTGTGCTTTGTGCAAAGAGAAACCGGCTAGAAATGCTGACCTTGTTTGCCATGCTCCTCACGTTAAAATCCCTTAATTTGATCGTTACTCATGATGGCGTCTTAAGGAAATAATTAAGATCTTTTAAAAGTCCTCAATTTAAAATAAATATTATGGAATAACAATGTACTGTATGTTTCTAAAATTTCAAAAGACTATCCAAGAATAAGGGGCATTTTTATGCAGTCAAAAACCAACAAGTACTCATGTCAACATACATTTATTTTATTTTTTTTGCATACATACAACATAAACTGCTTCATACATAAATGTGCTGTCTGCTGTGCACATAAATTATGGAACACTGGATATTAATGTGAATTACAGCTCCAAGTTCTCACTTTAATACATACAGAATATGTTCCACAACACAGAATCTTAGTTACTATGGATTATAGCCATAAAAAGGGACACCAACCTCACAAAAGGAGCATTTTATTTCCTATAAAATGTCATCTCGAACTGTGACATGACACAAAGCGCTGGCTAGTCACCTAATGTTAATGCAGATACAGTATCTACTGCACACTTTGAATAACACAATAGATGCATTATAGAGATGACAGAGGCAGCCGATACACTTGCTTACATAGAGAGCTACTGCCTTCATTGCAGTGCATGAAGATCATCTTTGCGTATTTTACATGTGTTTGAACAGAAAGCAGAAGCATTAGTTCGGTGGAACGTTCTTAAATCTGATGTTCATCTTTCATGGACCACTGTAATGCTTTTCAGACAACATAATTGCTGAAGGCTGGGGGAAATGGCATGTGTCGAGGCATGGTGCCTGTTGCTCATCCTTCTGCAAATCTATTGCTTATCATCACCGTCAACGTTAACGCTGACTAACAGCAGTGAAAAAGTGAAGTAGGTAGTACAGGGCATTATACTGACACGTCACCTCTGACAACAACACACACACACACACACACACACACACACACCTGAAGAATGGTTACGATATCAGTGAGGCTCAGTCATAAAACACCCTCAAACAACTAAGGGATAGATATCACATGTGGATCGGAAAACAATGGGATTTTGACACCCAACACTCAAATCAAACTTCTGTCAGAAATGTGGGCCACACTGGAAATGTGTTCTGCTGACGCATCTGGGTCTGAGCAGAGTGTGTAGTTCAGTCTAATGAAGTCAGTCAGGATGGTGAGTACTCAATTGGACAGAGGCATTCTTATTTAGATGGAGAGTGGCATGAGAAAAACCCCCAAAACAGTCCTGTCTTGTATTGTCAACATTGTTGCGTAACAGCCTGTGTGTAGCTTCTGGCAGGGCTGAGGGAATACATACACAGCTGCAGCCAGGAGAAAGTGAATACAGTAGTTGTTAGTGCAGAGCCTGTAAGGAAATACACTGCTTATACTCAAAAGGGAAAAGCTCCAGTATTCCACTCTTAAGTCTGTACACGCACTCACATCCAAACACAAACACTGTCAAACACGATAAGAGACGATTATGCACTTCAAACACATCACTTCTCACCACAGTAACATTACGATTATTCAGATTAAGTTCTATTAGAAATAAGAAGCATTTAAACAAAGACTAAAGTGGAAAAAAAAAAAGTGCCCTCTTGTTGATGCATGGCATGTGCTTGCTGCCATGAACACAGATCACATCGTCTTTGCGCACACACACACACACACACACACACACACACACACACACTAATAGTTTAGTGTGATGCTTTGGATAAATCAAGGATCAAAATAACAGGAGGGAGAAACGTCAAAAAAGGCCCACTTATGCTCATTCAGTCTTCAGGCTCTCCGTTTATCAACAGCCAGGAGCGCATTTCAGTTACTCTGTGCAAACCACTGACACTGATCACCACACACACACGCATGCACACACACTTACTTAGCAATTATTTTCCATACTGAAAACACACATTTATACACAACTTCTATGTATAGGTTTTGATAGAGGGCTACAGAATATGTTCAGCTAAGCGTAAGAAACCTGAATGAACAGAGAGAAAACAAAATGCATTTCTATCAGCTGGATGAGATGATATTAAAGAGCATGGGTCCCTGGGTGAGCAGTCTCACTGACTGACCCGTGCTGTCTTTTTCCACACTGTGGCTTCAGCAAGGAGGTGATGACAACCCCCAGTGCAAAATAAAGTACATTCATGATAAAAGCAAGCATACCATGTAATGCTTCAATTTTTATCTCACATACAAAAGAACAGAAATAAAACTTACAATTAACTATATTTGCAAATCAAAGAAAACTGCTGCGGACAGCAGCAAACATCGGGGCAAATGTAAACCTGCAGTGCATAACCTTCTGTGACGATACTGTGAAAAGTAGATTAGCATCAACTCCGGCGAGGAGCTCATTCAAAATGAAGGATATGAACCACAGTGTGCAATTTTAAAAGTTACACAGATTTAGGTAAAACTTTGCAGGCAAATGCAGCGTGGTGCACGGCCAAGGAATATTTCGATATTGCACAAGTGACTACACAAATGATTTGTGCGTATAGATATACTTTGATTAACATACTGTAGACACAGGCACATGTTTGCTGCCATGAATAAAAAATAACCATCAGAATGATTCTTAGTAAAATAAGTGTTAATATTCGGGAACGTAAAAGTCAACAACACACTTTTGGGCTCATACTCTTTTCATCGTACTGCTCGAGGTACAAAGCCTTTCCTGTGATTCAGAAGGGAATTGGTCTATACTTCTTAAATACTGTCTCTTTTGTACATAGACACATATACACATTTATCATAGATCTATACATATCTGGATATGCCCTTTACACATGAACTGTGATTCTATCTTTCCATTGAATCCCTGGGGAATAAGCTGTTGTCACTGGGTCCCTCTGGGAGCTTTGGGTTACTGGTTGCAGTTCTATTTGGGATGGGAGGAGGGAGGGTTGGGATTGCTGCAGGCATGGAAGATAACCACTCTGGTTCTAAATTAAACACAGAGCTGGAAGGCTGCATCTGAGTTTGGGGCAGGAGGGAACTGGAAGGAAAGACTGGGTTTTGTGAAGTTTTGCTTGGAGGTGAAAAATCATCATCGAAAGTGACCCACTGCTTAGCTTGTTTCGCTACCGGGCCAGGTGGCTGGTGACGAGGCGCGAGGGCAGGTGGAAGAGATGAGGGTGCCACCATGGGTAAAGTGGGAGGAGAAGATGGGTCAAGGGCAAGAGTGAGCAAAGAGGCAGGGGCAGGATTAAGACTGGATGATGGTCCAAACAGAGACACGGTCCTTTGGAGTTGGGTGGTGGGTGCAGCTGCAGGGGCTGCCGTTTGAGCTAGGATGGGTATCAGTGATGGAGTAAGAGGAGACACAGTTCTCTGAAGGTTTGCTGTTGGAGATGAAAGCTGAAAAGTGAAGTCAGGTGTGAGCGGGCGCCGCTGCTGCACCAGTGGGCCAGTGAAGGGGTTGGTGCTGCTGGGTCGGGCAGGAAGTGGGTCAGCTGAGAAAGGGTTGGGGGAGGCGCGTAGCGTCTCCTGAGAGCGACTGCGAGACGGGACCGGAGGAGGTGGGAGCAGCGTCGAGGCAAATGGTGACGGGGTGGAGAGTGAAGAAGAGGAGGATGAATCGAAGGCTTGCAAGTCTGCTAGAGTGGAGGACTGGTGGGAGAAGGATGACGGGAGAGTGGTGGAGGAAAAGATAGGTGGAGTACGTAGGGAGGATCCTCTGGTCAGTGACTGGGTGGTGTGCCAAGAAGATGAGGAGGACAACAAATCAGATGTAAGTGTGTCAAAGGGGTCGGGCTTCCATTGTGCTTCTCCTTCAATCCCATTCAGTCCGTTTGTCTAAGAAAGGACAAAACAAAGAAAATGCTTTTGAGAGACTACAACAAATGCACTGTGAAGATATGAACCATGCACTAATATGACTGCAGTACTTAACTATCAAATGAACCATACATTGACTTAAATGACACTCTTAATCAAACACTGCCAAAGCTTTTTTTCCCTCCAACTTGTTTCCCCACCCATAAATGGTGTGTGTGTGTGTGTGTGTATATAAACACACGCACACTCTACATAAATCACTAGTATCTACAAAAAATGAATAAAATAAAACAAATTAAGGGAAATACCAAAACAAATTACGATGTCATTGGATATGAGCTCACTCAACATCTGCAGCACAGTGAACCCATATGAAAGGACAAGTGACAGGAAATGGTCAACAACAAGCATCACATTTTCATCTGTTTTTCTTTTTTTCCCCATCCTTCTCAAGTCTTTTATGGTTTGATATGTTGACGGACAAAAGAAGTAAAAACAAATGACGCTCCGCTTTATGAGCCTAACACACAAACACAAAAAAATATGCAAGGCCTTATCGGAGAGCAAAACATTCAGGTTTGGCATTAAAGATAAAATCAATCACAAAATAAAAGAAAGGGAAGTTACTGGGTTTTATGTATGAAAGGTAATAACATCAGGACTGTGCTATGGAGGATGAGACAAAAAGGTGGTTTAATATCAAGTACCTTTCACCCTGAGGGCTTCTCCAGCTTGTGAAAAAGAGACAAATGTATCAGAAAGAGCAAAGCAAGAAAAAAAGACAAAGAACACTCAGCTCATCTGACAGAAAAGGAAGCAGAAAAGGATATTTTTCTATTTTTGTAGTCTTTATCCCACATCAGTTTCATAAGTAGGTGTACAACATCTTATTTAATTAACAGGAGTTCAAAATCTGTCGAAACAAACCCAAACAGCAATTCGGAAAAATAATCTCACTATGCTAATTAAATAATTGTGTCAGTGTGTCTTCACTAGCTCCAATAATTAAATGGAAAGAAAGTTGGCAACTACCTGTGCAGCTGGGGCAGTCTCAGACTTGGCAGCGTCAGGCGGCAGAGCATGAGAGGAGCGGGAACGTGGTGGGGGTTTAGGAGAGGCTAAACTCGGCTGAGGCCCGGCAGGGGCAGCAGCAGGTGCAGCAGATGGACCTGCTGCTTTAGGGGCTGGCGCTGGCTGTGGCTGGAGAGGAGCTGGAAGTGTGGGCTGCATTGGAGGTGGAAGCTGAGACTGAGCTGGAGGGGCAGCTGGCTGAGGCTGCATGGGTGATGAAACCTGGGGCTTCACTGCAGGTGGAGCTGCAGGAGGTGCTCCTGTGGGTTGAGGACCTGAAGAAGCAAGGCAAGAGTGAGGAAACAGGAAACGGTTAAGGCTTAAAGTTGCTGTGTCACAACAAAAGACTTACTTACTCAAAATGGCAATTTATTAAACACATCAGAAGCTGTTTTAGTTAGAAGGATGATTTTGGCAACATTTTTCACATTGCAATATCTCAGTAATGCCGTACTATTGATAATGCAAATCATTAACCTCTATGAAAACATTTCTTTACCCAGAGGCAGGTCAGCTGGTTTGGTCTGGGCACTGGGGACAGGTCGTGGGGCTCCAGGGTGGGTATCTGGAATAGGGCGAGGGGCCCCGGGATGCACCTCTGGAATGGGCCTTGGTGCTCCAGGGTGAGATGGAGGTGGTGGGCGAGACTGAGGTGGCACACTGATCACCCCAGCTCGAGGAGGGATATTCTGGAGGGTGAAGAAAGAAAAGTGAATAGAAATTAAGAAGGTGGGTAAAATTTTTAAAAAAGAAGAAAAAAAAAAAAAGGAAATATGATGATAAATCTTAAGTATTAAACTCACTGGTCTGGGAGCACCTCCTGGTCCAGGTGCTCCTGCTGCTGTCTGGCCTCGACCTGAGAGACAAACAAAGTGTAAGATAATTAGTTCCAAACAATACTGACCATACAAGGTGTGACCTGTAGGTTGAGATCCACAGAACAGGGACTTTTAACATTAATAAGTTCAAGCTAAAGAAAATTTAAGAACTGCACTAAATCACATTCAAACAGACTGCAAACTGACCCAAACCTATGACAGACCAAATTCCCTGTGGCTGACTTCATAATTAATGATGACTCAGTCATTCCTGAGCTGCAGGAGGTCTGGGAGAGAGGCAGGCCTTGTTCTGTGAGCCAACTGCTTACCACAGAGAAAGCATACTCCTCATCTTTCACTATTCTCTTCTTGGGCTCCTCTCAGAGCCTGCAAACATTTTCTCACGCCACTTGGATGTCTGTCTCTGTCTAATAGTTAACTATACAGTCACCCCTGCCAACCACACGCACCCTTAATGTAACAGAGCGATTTAGCTAACCAGAGTCACCATACAAATGAGTCAGGTCACCAAGAGGCTATTAATCCAAACCCTATCCTCCAACCCAGGACAGGTGTATTTTGTATCAGGGTATTAACACACACCCAAGTATAACACCTTGTCTTTAATAGTATATGGATGCTCAGTGAAGCTTTGCATGCTATTAGGCACTCACCTGCAGCATCTGGCCGAGGAAGAGCAGGGCTTTTTTGTCCTTTGCAGCACAAAGGAAACCAAACCACATTTTGTTATTCACAAACTGGAATAGTACTGATGGGATGTACGTGCCCCCAAGGATAGTACATTATAAAAAGCAGTAGCAAAAGCATACGCTGGCAATAATGCAGGAGCGCAGTGAAGCCTGTGATGCTGTGAACGCCCACCTGCCACTAATCAAAAGGGATTAGCCAAGCTGAATTAAAGACCACCTCAAAGACCAAGAGATTTCCCTTCAACTCACATCATCTTCCCAGTTTTGACGACAACAATCAGACAACTGCTTGTTTAGTCCGTAATGACAAAAGACACACTTGTCAGGTATCCTCTTCATCAGTATGTGCAAATGGTTTTTAACAAAGTACGGACCTCATGACCCCTGATTTATTTTCATTGTCCAACTTTTTGTACAGTTGTAAAATATATTTCCAGAACCCAATGACCTCTGGTGGATGTCGTATACTGCCAGTGAATATTAAAGGGGAAGGAAGAAATATAACCTAACCTGCAACATAACCAAACACATCTCTCTTTCTCAAACACACACACAAGACTTAAAAAAGCAAAGACTCACAGTAAAACATCTGTAAATCATCAATGTCATAAAAAAGTATAATTAACATTGATGGCTGGGCGCAAGAATACAGGGATCAGAGGATATTTAAAAACAACTCCTCTCTGGTTACCTTGACTGCCTCTCCTATCAAGCCGAGGTTTGGGAAACTGGACACAGTCTTAAAGTCAAACAGGGAAAACGATATTTTGAAAATAAAGTACAGAAGGACACATGATAACCATATTAAAACCAAAATTAATAAGTTTTGGTGTTGGTGAAACATCATGACAATGTCTACTATGTATGTATATATTACATACTACTCAGACATCCAATAAATACAAGAAAGAGCAACCAATGTCTAAAACACTAAGAATACTGCAGCACTCACAGAGGGAACACAGAGGGGGAGACACTCATTAATGACTATATAAGAATTTATATCAGGGGTATCAAAAATAAGGTATCGGGGCCAGAATTGGCCTGCCAAGACTCCAATCTGGAAAATGTGAAGCAGGACATACATTTTGAACTTTTAACTGCGTTTTAAAATGTTTTCTGCTTTTCTTACTGATGAAGACCTCCCCAATGGCCATTCACAACACATCAACGTAATAAATTATAATTAGTAATGTTACACATTTACTTTTTTAGAATTTAAGCCCAACGAGTCATACGGACAGATTTCTTTCATTTACCACAGCAGCATTTCATTATAACGTAAAAAAACTGAGACAAAATGTTAAAAATAAAACTTCTTTATGCTGACATAAATCACTGGTTTGGCCCATATCAGATCTAAATAGGCTGTATGTGGACTGTGATGTAAAATGAGCTTGACATCCCTGATTAGTATCGACCACAAAAAACCACAAAAACAAAAAAAAACAAAAAAACCACACACACGCACACACACACACACTATGGGGAGTACTGGGAGGATGCACATTTAAAATTGACCTAAGTGGTCTTCAGCACATTTTAACTGACAAACTTCATAAACACAGTTAATCTTGTAGCTGCTCCCAGTAAACCAAACAGATCCAAATATCTCATTTCAAGTTTTCATGACATCCCAGCTGAAAAGCTCCAGCTAAATCCACAGCCCATCCAGATGTGTGTACATTCATTAAGGTTCAGGTATGTGTTGCATTAGTGTTTCAGCGAAAACATAAATTTGGGAGAAAAATATATCAGTGTTACACAGTCGTGTGTAAATCAACCTTAACTATCAGCCAATTTCAGAAGAAATGCCTTCAAGGCTGAACAGCTATCAGTTAGCAAAATAAAAAAAAAAAATAAAAAAAATTCAGACTATGTAATGTTAAGGCACTAAACTTTCAGCACTTAGATATCCAGAACAAAATCTGGTGTTATTTGCTCAAGAGCATCTCTATGACAGCTGAGCATGTATGGCCACTAATTATTAATAAGCTTTTTGTAATATGTTATTCCTACAAAGTTCGTTTGTAATTAAACTCTAGAAGCGAAATGATGACATCCAATATTTATATTAATCTGAAATCTCATAAAATATTCTTGTTTTACAACACACACACACACACACACACTAAATGTTCCCAAATCACCACAGTTTCATTGCTCTTGTCTGTGTGTAATTCACATGAAAAACAGCATCTGCTACATAGAACGCTTACACACATCAACTGCACAGCAATCGCTTTACCTCCAGAGTGCCTTCTAATTGGCTGAGGGCTCATGCCTCCGTGGGAAATAAGGCAAAGCATGCAGGAAAGTGAAAATGTTAGCATCTGCCTACATGCCATACAATACCAGGCAAAAATATTAAACTACAAATTAAACTTCAAATTCAAGATTTATTTAGCAGTTTTTCCTCTGCATGGCTCTAATGGAAAACAGCACTTACTACAAGCAAACGCTTACGCAATGTAAGCATTTAACTACACAGCAATCACTTTACCTCCAGAGTTCCTTCTAACTGGCAGAGGGCTCATGCCTCCTTCAGAAATAAGGCAAAGCGTGGGAGAAAGTGAAAATGTTAAACTCCACAATGCAATACCAGCCAGAAAAATCAAATCTACAAACTTCCAATTAAAAGTGACATCTATTTTCTCTAAAAATAATATTTGTTCTTAAAAATCAGGCTTCAATGAAATGTACGCATAAGACTTCAGAATTTTCTCTACCTGATGGTGGTGGTGGGCGTTGTGGAGGTGCTGGTCTGGCAGGGGGGGCGTTGGGGCGAGGAGGAGGTGGACGTTTGGGCTCCAGACCTTGAGCTGTGGGGGCACCAGGCTGGAAGTCAACAGGAGGCCCTGTGAGGAAAAGATATATATGTAAGAGGTAAATTGATTTATTTAAAAAAAAAAAAAAAAGTGAGCGGATTTAGAGACAATTTTCCCCATTTCCAAATGTGTTGAGAAAATGTATTCCTGCCAAGTTTAGAGACATTGTGAAAACATGCACATTTTCCCCAACGGTTTTTATACAATTTCTTGATCTAACAAAGCACCTATTTAGTTTGGACTTAAGAAAAGATTATGTAAAAAATGTCACTAAAACATCTCTCAAAGAGAAAACAAGTAGTTTACTGTAATATACACATCATCTGCCAACACTAAACATAAATTACATCATCACGTATAACATCCCCTGATATTCCTTCCTCAGTTACAATTGACTTCAATCTGCTCCCACACATTACAAACAACAAAATTACAGTTTACATTCCAGCAGACACAGCCCGCCATGAAACCACTTCTTTACTAAGTACTGTATTTACCTTGTGATGGTCGGGAGGGCTGAGCTCCACGGCTAGGTCTGCTGGGTGCAGCGGGTTCTCCATGGGTGGGGGACGGACAGGGGCTACTTCTGGGAGAAGGGAGAGGGGAAGATCCAGGGCCAGTCCCTGCTCCAGGCTGCAGGTGCTGAGGAAGGATCTCCTCAACCTCCTCATCCACATCACCTGGTATGGGACACAAGAGGGCATGAATTACTAACTGGAAACAGTGCCCTACAGCCATCATTTATAGTCCACATTTTCACAATAAAGACTGGGATTGCTTGGCTGTCATTCTTCACCTTCCATGTCGTAATCGTCATCACCCATGTCTGTATCTTCAGCAAGCAGGGTGGAGCTGGCAGATGTGGGAATGCTTCCACAGATCCTCTCCACACTCATCTCTTCCTCCAGACTCTTGATCCAGCCTGGACTCTTCAGACGGATATCAATCACCTTGCCAAGGACCTTAAATGTAAACCAGGTGATAAAGACAAGGAAGAATAAAGAGAGTAGTTACCACATACGCGACCGAAAAAAAAAGGATTGATAGACATTTATATGAGAGTTTAATAGTGATAAAGATTTTGAGTTTTTTTCTTTTAGCTCTGGAATAATTTATATACTCATGAAGACTTACAGTAGAAGCACTGAGAGACAGAGCAGCCAGAGCAGAGTACCCTTCCAAGAAAGTCACCCACATCTTCTCCTCAACAAACCTGCCCAAACAAGGCCACTGTCAATACACGCTAACCATCTGAAGGTGATACGGCTGCCTCTTTGTATTAGGATGTCAGGCTCACCTGATGAGGATAACTTCTCCAAAATTAGCAAACTTGTCTAGCAGCTCGTCTATGAGTGCATCATCAAAGTAGTCGTCAGGGCCGGAGGAGCAGAGTGACACCAGAATGGTGCCATCTGGAGGCCCCTGCCGGGCAATGACATCCTTGTAGACCTGATGCCGAGCCTCTGGGTCCACTTCTAGGATGTCCACATCTATCACTGCCACCACAGGCCTACAGATAGATACAAGGGAACGCAGGTCACTCCGATGATAGTGGCACTTGATTTACAAAAAATGCCACATTTTAACCACTGCTGTTTCTAATCTATGTGATGAGAGAGTTTAACTTTACAAAGTTTAATCTAAACCGTCAGACTTCTATATATGCTGTGAGTTACCTGTGGTCTGAGGTCTTCAGCTCAGCCCTTCCATAGTACTTTAAAGTGCCAGGGCTCCAGGTTTGTTCTACATCATCATCACTATCTCTAGATGAAGAAGCTGCTCCTACTACATTCATCTCCTCGGCTGTAAAAAACAAAAACAAATGCACAAACACAAATATATATCAATGCAAGCATATACTCAGAGCTCCTATTTCTATTTTTCCTGTGTTGCTTTAGAGAACTGTGATAAAAGGGAAAAATAATTTGGTTTAGATGGGTTATACACACCGACTTTGCATCTAACCTGTTTTGTCAAAGTTCCACTTTCTCCTCTTCCAAAGTATACGATCAGTCCAGGCGGGCGTGCGGCATTTCTCACTGGTGTCATAGTCTTCTGAGAAGAGGTCATATTTATAGGTGGGGGCAAAATCTAATTTTCCCTCAATAAAACCTCGAAAGACCTGTGGAAGACATTTTTAGAGATTAATATCTTCATCACAGGGTTATCATACTTTAATCCAAAGTACATTTACATGAAGTAAGAGGCCATACTATACTGTCATTTTATATAGTTAACATTACAACACAGCTCACTCACTTTTTTTTTCTTTTTTTTTTGTTTTTAAACAAACTTTTGATTACCAAAAGTTTGATATCATGAAAGGCATAATATACATTATTTATGTAAATCTGACATATTGCAATATATATTGAAACAGTGAAAAATACTGCTCTGCACAGCAATACAGCTTGATTAAAATAAAAAAATACAAAAAATACAAAAACAGGCCAACTAAGGAGAAAACTAAGTCTCTGATGTAAAGAATGTAAAGGAAACAGCAGCTTTTGCTCGGTTGGAGAAAAGTGATTGACTGTAGCAGATGTCCAGGCTCAGTCCCGCAAATTAGCAGACACTCAAACGTGGATGCGGAAAGTATAACATCTGCATAAATATGCATGTGTGCTGTAGGCTTTACCAAACCGGCATTCTTCTGGTCCAACAACTGGTCCCCTGCTGTCAAGGCGTCCCAGTTCTGCTGCTTGATGAGATCTTTTACTTCCTCATTAGGCAGACTGATACGATAGTTAAAGTCTCCACACCAGAACACATAATCATGAGAATACAGCAGACGACCCTGGAGGGCAAGATTGATGTTATTAAGCATTTAACTTAGACAACAGGGTGTTTTCTTGACTTATTCATGTTATGGTTATTACCATGGGGAAGCTGAGTCTGCGTGTGATCTCATTGTAGTCGTCATTCCTCTCTTTAACCTGTGATTGGCCGGCAGCAAAGTGGGAGCAGACGAAGCAGATGCTGGTGGTATGGAACAACAGGCGGATTGCCACACCTCCTTTATTACCTGTGGCACCACCCATTCCAGTTTTTACAGTATCAACAGCTACATCCCTGGAACACAATGAATATCAGATTACATCTACTACCATACACCCCTAAGTATATAACTTACTAATGTGGTTTCTTTGCAGCTTATACCTGATAAATGGTGCATGCTGTGGGCGGATGAAAACAAAAAGACACACTCCCACCAGCTGCTCTGAGGCAAGCAGCACATACTTGTGGTCCCGTGAGATATTTTTTTGGAGCTCAGCTGCCCACAGTTTCTGGTTAGTAGTACTGAGACAGGAACAAAATGAGGCGTTACAGTGCCGAAAGAGAAGTTAATCAAATTATCATGTTAACTGTCCAACTGTTAGATAACCCTCAAAGCAGTTCATGTCACAGTTCTGGCATTGTCTAACGACCTAAGCAAGTTTTAGCAAATTCAGGTCAAAACTGTAAATCCACAGCCATCGCTGGAAACAATGTTTTTTCTAAGGTTTTTTATTTTGTAAGTATTTTACACTTTTAAAGCAAAAAGAAAAGAAAAGAAAAGCACTAGTGTTGTTGTAATAACTACGAGACAAAGGTCTTTAATCTTAGATCACAATCTTGCACACATACCTGGCACTGACAATGTTTCCCGCATTCAGTTCAACCATTTCCTCAAAACCGATGGCAAAGATATCTATGGGGTTTGTTCTGCTGTCTGTAAAAAGGGCAAAAATCGAATTAATGATCCATACGTGTAAACATTCTAATACCTTGATATATTCCATCATAAGAATATGGAGGTAGTTTATAGATTTCAATAAATTTCTTTTAACTATGCATGCGTTATTTTAATTTTAACTAATAAAAAGTATTTTGGCATAGTATTGTATAATTACTGAAGGAACAGCAAAAGTGATTAACTATACTGTACCTACAGGGTTCTGATAAAGGACAGCAAGCAAGTATATAACTGTATAGGTTAGTCAGAAAATATCAGCATCTTAACATTTATACCAATAGCCATTAAGTGCCAGAAGCAAAAATCCACCTTTTCTAGAAGCATTAATTACCGTTTATTGTACTCTAAATATGTTAAATGATCAGATTTAGATGTGTTATTTTGCTATTCCAATTGCTATCTCAGTTTCCTGAACTAATATAAGCAGTAACTTTTCATATTTAGTATAGACATGAGAATTCTTCCCATCTAAGGAAAAAATGTGCAAATTGTCAGAAAAACAAAAAACACCTAAATATTTCTCTTACCTAATAAATAAATCAGCCTTCTGAGATATATATATTTATCTGTAGATTATTTATACAAAAAGTGCAAAACACTGACATACCCTGGAACTCAGGATGTCCCGCCTTCTTTGGAGCATCCAGCAGCCAGTCGTTAAGTGTCTGGTTGCGGAAAGCAATGCTTCGAAACTGTTTACCCCCATTGACATTCCAGGTACCGATGCAAACACGAATCTGCTTGGGCCTTGTGTATTTATGGTAGTTCTGACACATTCCCAACAATACTCTTGGAGATGCTGCAGAAGGGAAAGGATTTGAATTAGAGTGTAATTCTACAGTTATGTTTATGTATATATGGAAGGCTGCATTCAGGGTAACAAAACTAGAATGGGAAATGCTAACCAAAAGCAACAAAAACAATGGGAAGGTGGTAATCATATACTATGAATGAAGACCACAACGATGTCATAAAACATGGGGCATGGGAGAAAGGATGTAAATCTGCTGAATCGTGCTGAAATACAAAAAAAGGTTCACATAATCAACCTTGGTAATGGTTCACTGCTGTCTGTAAAATTCCACTTAAAGGCGTGTTACATTTCAATGTAAAATTAAAAACATCCTTTTAAAAAATTACCGTTTAAGAAGCCTGACGATACGTAACAGACAGTCGATTAAACCACTACCAACACCGGTTTTCAAATGAATGGAAAAGAATAAGTAACAAACAAATTATAGGACAATGTTATGACAAGGTAGAAAAAGATCCATCCACTCATAGCAGTCTGCCAGTTACTATACCTGATTGTAAGACAGGCTCAGTGACTACAATTGTGTGCGAAAGCAGAGAGGGAGAGAAGGGAAAGAAGTGTGGATTAACCAGCGCTGTAACAGTTAATACTGGCAAAGCAGTCAGTCAGGACGAAAGAAAGCTAATATTAAGCTTCCCACTTTAGTGACACAGTACCTTCTGGCTAACAGGGCTATAACATACAGGAGCATATAGAAAAAACTATCTAAACAGTCAAAAATTTTCTCTTGATGGCAGAGAAATAAAATTATATTATGAACATTAAAATGTAATTATTCACAAATTTTTTTTTTTTTTTTTTTTGGCAAATTA
>VUQG01043795.1:163797-192346 GCA_015106755.1 Etia nguti | reverse complement strand
GGGGGGGGGGGGTTTTTTGTAAAAAAAAAAAAAAGAAAGAGGGGGGGGGGGGGGGGGGGGTCGTCTACATTAAACACTATTGCACTGTGATCAGATTTCAAGTGAGATCAGACTTCAAAATTCTGCACTGTGTGGATGGAGTTGCATTACAAACTGCCAAGTCACTTTTTATCAGTTATTTAGAAAAGGGAAGTTTTTCTGCTTAAGCACGAAGAACATAGGAAGAATCAGTTCCTCATTCATTATCCAACTCCTTTTACAAAATAAGTCCTCTCTTTGGTAAGTACTATAACTCTATGACATGCATTGTATCCCTTCCATTTGATTTTTGGGCTGTTACAGCCTTGGCTTTGCTTTTTAATTCAACTTAAGTTGAGTTTTTTTCTGTTGAACTTTATTGCACTACTTAATCAAGCAAGCAAGCAAGCAAAGTTTATTTATATAGCACCTTTCACAGACATGTGTCACAAAGTGCTTTACAAGGTAAAGACACAATACCAGCACTGGGTGTAGTGAAAATCTCCTTCAGTGAGTAAAGCTCGTGTCACATTTCCTTATATTATGTAGCAGCTAGTCATAGAATAACAAAAGCACTGGTTTAGCAATGATGTCTAACAACAAAACAACTAATTGAATTCAGCAAGACTATATTTTTCCTTTTGAGTGCATAGAGTGGTAGCATTTTCAAGCCATGTCAGCCCTCAAATGAAACTGATGTGGTCTGGCTGTTGTTGTCCTTATTTGCTAAAAAGAAGCTGATGCGTCTCCTGGTATGTATGTATATACAGCAGATGATACAAAATGGGATGGGTTTTTTTTTTTTCCTTAAATGTCCATATCCACCACTTTGGTAGTTGTAGAAAGTGTATGGAAGTAATGTTAAGAAGGGCTGATAGAGATGTAGAGGAAGAAACTGACACAGAAAACAGTTGGCCAGTTTATGTTGAGCTTTGTATCCCCCTTTTTTCTTGTGCTCTTATACCACACCCTTTTTTTCCCGCCTCATTTCAGCGTGGTGAGCGTGATAGGAGTGGATGTTGCCACAGAGGTCCAAAGCCCACAGCGTTTCAATTCAGAGGAGGAGAATCCTGTCCAAGATCAGAGTGATCACAGCCCTCTTCTTAGCTGAGACGCCAGGACTACCAAACACTAACAGCACCTTGCTTGTTAAGATTTTTTTATTTTTTTTTTTTGTGTGTGGTTTTTTTAATTATTATTATTATTATTTTATATGGTGTTTAATGTAGGCTACATTTTCTTCCTTTGTTGCTGTGCTTATTAGAGTTATGGGTAAACGGATCCCGATTTCTCCCTCTCAGCTTTAGCAACTCCAGTTAAAATTGGTAGAAATGAGTCTGACCATGACGATGACATTTTCAAAAACATTTTGAATGCATAAATTTTAAATGTATATTATTTCTTTTTTTAATTTTATTTTTTATGTAGCAAATTAAATTTGACCTTGACATCGCATTTTTGCTCAGGGAAAAGGTAAAAGACCAAGCCACAAATGGTAAAGGGAACTAAGAGTTATGGTAATCATTTCAAAGTAGGAGGACTAAAGTTCTTTCTGGAAACAACTCACCACTCTGTATTTTGACCAAACCAAAGACCTTGTGGACTGAATTGGTCACTTATTAAGTCTCTGCTTGCCTCGGGGTTCGAACAGGTTGAAAAGCTCAGTTTTCCATACTATCAATTAAAACCTTTCCAATTATCTGGAGAATATCAACAGACTAAATGAAGGAAAGTGGTTTGGGATTTTCTTTCACACTCTGGTTGTTGAGGAAAACAGAAGAATAACAGAAGAAGAAAGCACCAGCACAATTAGATGCCACTACATACCTGAAGTTTGTAAGATTCAACCTCTGTTCAGGTTTTGTTGTATCTAAGATACTACATTTTGGGTGTGGTAGTCTTAATTATTGTGTCAACACAATATTCACAACAGTCTAATAAAAAAAAAATGTTTACCATTGTTTACCAAGCTTCTCTATTTTAATACATATGTATGGCAATTCAGACTGGAAATTCACAACTGAATATCATCACCACATCATTTATCTTTATAAAACTGTACTAAACAAGGTGATGTTTAATACATATTGAACTTAAATACTTTGAGTTCAGTATGTAGGGTTTTTATTTTTCTGATGGAGATGAAACGCTAAGAACAGTTTTAAATGTAATACTGTTTGCTATACCCCAGTGACCTTTGCAACAAACATAAAAAATAGTTTCCAATTTTCTAGCTATCTCCCAGCACAATATGATTCTGCAGAAAAAATCATTTCATTCATTCAACATTCCTGTAATTTTTTTGGGCAAAGTTACTTTAACACATCCTTTATTTATCCAGTTAAAAAGTGTCATTGACATTAAAAATGTCTTTTTCAAGAGAGATCTCAAATATATATCATCACAGTTTTAAGAATATATTGTATATATTGGCCAAAAAAGGATCGGACTGATTATAATGTAGGTACAATAACACAGAGTACTTGCAAAACAGGCCATTTCTTTATTTTATAACTCCTCCATAACTCGTATTGACTAGTGTATTTACCAATATAAAAAGGGATATTAGACATTTAAAAAGCAAGGAAACATTGGTAATTGCTTTGGCAGTCCATCACTTTTTGGCACAACACCAACAACCCCTGCTTACAAAATGCCTGTAAATTATATGATAGGCAATTTATACACCACTATTGAAGGTGTACTGTTTTCTAACATAGTAGTCCCATTTATGTCAACTGATGTTAAGTTTTTACTATGTGAAATTAGTACATGGGAGAAAAAAAAAAAAAAAAAAAACTTGTCAGAGGTCTTCAGCCAGCCAGCCAGCCTCACAGGTGAACTGAGTTGGGACTTTAATTTCCAGAAACTCTGGCTGGCCAATCAATCTGCTTGGTTCACTTTTACTTTTACTGTCAGGCAAGAGGGCCACTGGTAGTGTCCATTTTCCCAGCGTCCTAAAAAAGGTAAGGCTGCACTTTATAAAATCCTGGTCCTGTTTTATTCACTCGGTGTGGTACTTTACCATAGATTTATAAGATATTAAATCTCATGATACCCAACGCCATGGATTTACCACAAATTGCCATTCTCTGTGCTTCTATGCCATGTTTACTAAAAATTAGGCAGGGTGAGTTTTCGCGTGCTTTAGTTTCCCCATGTTTTAATTCATATCGTTGACCTCAGGGTAAGGTCGGAAGCTCTCATTCAAAAGCAGAATCTATCAGGTATACCTAAGGTAACCTGAATTTTGCAGCGCTTGACTGTCATTAGCTAAAGTAAGCCAGACCAAGCCGGTCAAATCACTCCGCTCACAGCCAAATATCTGCAAAGTACACTGACGTCAGCCCCTATGATGTCCCCATGACAACATCCACGTGGCAGCAGCGTGTGCGTTAGTGTCTAAGCTTTTTAATCATATTGGAAAATATATCCAAGGCTAGTACTCCCGACCTTTTGCAGATGGTGTTAACAACACTAGTAAGATCCAAAAATATTGAACTTTCTTTTAAAATTAATGATCTATAAATATTAGAAAAAGAGAGGAAAAGTTAAATCTCACCCAACAATGACAAGTTTCTTTAATTAAATAAATAAATGGTTGATAAAATAGCGTAAAATGCTGTGGTGAGAATAAATGGTAAGGTGTCACCATCGTCATTGCCGGACATTAAATGTGCAGAGAACAGTGGGGAAAGGAACAAAGGAAGGGCAGGACCGTATTTATTTTAGTTTATTTAGTCCGAGCAAACGGAACAACTGCTATTGACTTTATTGATCCCTGCCCTCCTCCAAAACGCCTGTTTAGCGTAAAAGTCTGAGTATGTTCATCCTGAGATGAGGGGAAATGAGCGTTCTACTCCAGAAGGAGCCATCTTAAACGGAGTCACTTATTGGGGCAACAGACTATAGACCTAATGTGCTCCCTGGCTGGTGCCTACCTGCTCACTATTGCTGCTCCTGAGAGTTATCTCAGTTCATGAAATTTAGTCAGTGTGTCACATATTTGACGAACTGATGTGAAGCAGCTGTCTGACATGCCGTTTCATTTCCTCATTCATGCAGTTTCTTTCAAAGTGCCCCCTGTATGTCCTCCTTCACCACCTCTACTCTTTTCATATTTACTGTTAAACCTGTCTCCTTCTCATTCATTAACACACATTCTGACTTGGTTCAGTGACATTTATTCCTCTTCTCTCCAGAGCATAGCTCCACCTCTTCAGGCTCTCATCTAGCTGCTCCCCCACTCTCACTATAAATGTCCAAAAATGTAAAGACTGAACCTCAACTGCAGAGCACCTGAATCAGATCTATGTCCATAATTAAACTGCCTTATCTCATCTTATCTGCAGTTACTGTCATGTGCATTTTGTCCCTTCAGGTTATAGTGGAATGATTAGATTTAAAAATCAAATGGGAAGTTTAGCGGTTCTCAATCTTGATTTATTAAGGAACATTTGAACTGAGTAAACAATGAGTGGATCTCACTAATTAAAATCACTCTTTCCTCCCCTACTGGTCTTCTTGAGATAAATGTCATGATCCACACTGGTATGTATTATTATTTCTCTGTAGACTGGATTACAGTAGAAACTCTGCTCTTTATTTTCTTGTTGCCATGGTGAATCCTCGTATTGGCGCTCCACTGATGACTACTTTGTGTTCAGAGTGTGCATTAGTAATGAAACAAACTAAACGTACTCAGGGCTGACTGAACAAACTCTGATTTTCTGGAAGATGAGTTTCTCATGTTGGATTGAAGTTTGACTCAGGTTGTTAAACCTGCGTTCTGGATCTACTTTATTTAGTTATTTTGTGCTTCCTTCTGCTCAATTGAACACCTGTGAAATCGACGAATGAAGCGATTTAGCGCTTCCTTACTCTTTCACAAACTATTAGTGTCATTTTTGGGATGATCACTAGCCCAGATGTCATGTTGGAAAACTGGCTTCCTTTGTGTAAATGCAAACTCCTACTGGGAGGAAGAAACTAGTATAAATCTTTCTTGTTTTCCAGAAGGACAAAATTGCAGTCTCTTTTTCTAAGTAATATCTTTCATTGCTTTTAATATTGCAGACAATACTTGTAACTAATTGTTAACATTTGCCCTTGTTTAGTTTTATATCCTGCTTGCATTTCATGAAGGACTAGTTTGAGGTTCTATTATAGATACGACTGAATTTTTGCACATTCCAGCACTTGTCCTTTTAGTCTCTAAAGTCTGGTTGTTGAACATCAAACCAATCGGTTCTGGGGATTAGCTGGTGGCAACTGCACACTTTGGAACTCCTCCAAGAACACCATGATAAGGCTGCTTTCTGTTTGCATTCACGCTGCTTATAGGAAGCCAGCATTGGGTAGTTAACAACCTTTTGTTGTGAACTTTTACTTTCTTGAAGTGCTGTTTCAGCTTCTCTGACATGGCACTGCTGCATGGTGTGTGGTGGATGCCTTGTCACAAGTTGAGGGGAAATGCTGAGTCAAAACGGCTTCCTATGATTGGGGGAAAATGTATTTAACTGTTTATTTCTTGACTTTTTCAGGAAAAAACACAGAACTGTTTTTACACCCAGATTATGCCATTTGAAAGTGCCTGTATTTACATATATTATATACTATATATTTGGCAAGATAAGCACAACATATGACTGCTGAGAAGTACCATCTTTACAGAGCAATAATTTAAAGATACTGATTAAATATATAAACTATTTTATACCATGTTGGTATTTTACTCCAGGCTCTGTGGTTAGATATTATACCAGTGAGTCTGTGACACAGTCTTTTTGATATACATCTCCAAATATCACACAAACCTGAATGCTGGCTATATATATACTAAAGTACCACAGTTGGAGTAGAATACCACAGAATGTTTGGTACAGTATAAAATGGATCAATAACGTAATGCAGTTTTCTTGAATAAATAAAATACAAACCCAATCAAAGATTGCCCATGCAGACAGTTTCTTATACATTGAATCAGAACTGTAGTTTTTAGTGGAGTAGGGTGACTATTGTGGGTTTTTTTTTTTTTTTTTTTTTTTTTTCTTTTCTTTTCTTTGAATCCTATCCATTGTACAGTTGGAACACTATAAAATCACTGACCAACTGGTTTCACCTGTTTTAGATTGCTTTCTTTTCTTAAACTACAGTACAAGAATGGCCATGCCTTCTTCAGGCATGTGGAGTGATCAAGTTTCAGTTGTCACTTGATTTCAAATCTAATCATTGTCCTCATTTCTTGTTCAGGACATTTTCCAGCCTCCCTCAGAATGAAGCGTCTCTTGCTTCTGGAACCTGTGATGGCCCTCTGCGCTTTTTCCTATTTTCTCAATACTCCACTTATGCAGCAATATGTTTACCGGAGGCTCTGGGTGCAGATGACAAACACCACCTATCCCATCTCTGACATATCCAGATGTACAGCAAACACCAGCAACAACTCAAACAGTTATGAGGTTTGTTATTAATCACTGGCTCCAAGGTAGGATTCATTCATGAACCTCACTTCAAAGGTATATTCATTACCAACTATACATTAAAAAAAAATAAATAAATAAAAAAAATTCTGTTTCTCTTTCTTACATAAAATGAGCTATAGATGGACTGTAAGTTTTGGGTACCAAAAAAGGAAGGACCTACTATAAAATAAGGACATGCACAGTTATAGCTATCAGTTAAGTGGAGTAAAACACGAACAAATCAGCGTTAGCTGCATTGGCATTATGCTTCGCTGAATACTCTCATTGATACTGTAGCAAGCAGCATATTTAATGCTCATTTCAGATAAGATCTGGCATCACTTAGAAATTTACAAGTGCATGATGCACGCGAAAGTTTCTTCAACTCTGACTGAAGTTGCTTTTGGCTTTAATTTAATGGAGGTTTTTTTTTTTTTTTGCATCAACTATTTAGGAATTACAGCCATTTCTATACGGAGTCCTCCATTTTCAGAGGCTTTGAAATAATTGAAAATTAACAATTTTAAATATAAGGATTATTTCTAATACTTCACTGAGAATCGTATGATGAATGCCAGAACTGTAGAGCACATGGACATCACCAAATGCAGTTTCTTCTCACTTTGAGATGCTCTTCTAGTCCCTTACTGCAGCCACCTTCAATTGCTGCTTGTTTTGGGGTCTCTGACTTCAGGGATCACGTGACTGAAGAATATCTCAAGACAATATTTCTTTGTCTTAAGAAACTCTTGGGTTGCTTTTGGAGTATGCTTTGGGCCATTATCCATTTGCTTGGCTTTGAAACACTTGGGTTCAAAGGCAGGGAATATCCCAGGGAATACTGGCTGTGAAGCTCCTTTTCAGTCAGTTTTATTACTTTTGACCCTCTGTTAATGGGGCCCTATATAAAAATGGCTGTACTTTCAAAACAGTTGAATGTGGTATTGTTATTAAATTGATTAAGATCTAAGTTGATTTGAAGCTAAAAAGTTGCACTTTACTTACTAGTCTTTGTGTTGTTGGATTTTTTTTTTTTTAATCCACTCTGGGGTTATACAGAGGCAAAACTTCAAAAATGTCTATGTCCAAAAACATGGGTACCTAACTGTATTTTGGTGAGTTTGCAGTCGCAGTTAAAATTGTTCAAGTCTGCTTTCTCTCTCTCTCTGCATTTCTAGGACGTACAGAAGCAGGCATCTCTTTTCTCCCTTTACACAGACGTCCTCTGCACAATCCCATCTTTGGTGGTCATTCTCATGCTGGTGACCTACAGCGACCAAGCAGGACGCAAAATCACCATCATCATGCCTGTGATTGGCATGTTGATCAATACCTTGACCTACCTGACTGTGTCCTATTTTGAGCTCAACATTTACCTTCTCATTGGCTCCTCAATCCTCAGTGCTCTGTGTGGCGGTTTGGGCACATTTCTGGGTGGCTGTTTTGCCTACATAGCAGACTTGTGTGATACCCATCGCCAGAAGACTCTGCGCATGGCTGGAGTGGACATGATGATTGGCGTGTTGGCTGGTGGGGCTTCAATATCAACAGGCTACTTCCTGAAAACTGCAGGCTTTAACTGGCCTTTCCTAACATCTGCACTGATACTGTGTTTGAGCCTAATCTATGCAGTCTTTGTCCTTGAGGAGACTGTGAAGAAGGCTCCAACTGATGGTGTTATTAGAGATTTGTCACCTCAGCGCTCAGCCATAAAACAGATGGTCTGTGGGGTCTACCAGATGCTTGCAGGGGCTAGTCGCAGTTGTAAAATTGCTTTGGCCCTCCTCATTGTCATCTTTATCAGCTTTTCCTTTGCATATATTGGTGGGGTCTCTATGATAACGCTGTATGAGCTCAATAAGCCCCTGTGCTGGACTGAGATTTTGATTGGCTACGGCTCAGCATTATTCACCTCTGTTTTCCTGACTAGCTTTGTGGGAGTGTCCTTGTTTACATACTGTGGTGTACCCCAGCTGTTCATTGTCCTGTTGGGGATCCTGTCTCTGGTGACAAGCATGGTGATGACAGCGTTTGCTAAGACCACTTCATTTATGTTTATAGGTGAGGCAATAGGTAATTTGGCAATCAGAATACTGGAACTCTGCAAATTGCTTAAGTAATTTATATCCATAAAACCCTGTCATAGTGAGCAAGATGTGTTTGTGCTGCTCTGCCATCATGAGTAAAACTAAACTAATCATGCTGGACTCGGAGGCTGGTTTGAAGTCTTTTTCTCTCAAGTCAATACACATTTATGTCAACATTAGCAGAATATTAGTTGTTCTGTTTGCACAATGAGTGAGGTAGATGCAATTACAACTGAAGACCCATCATAGCTGCAAAGGTCTGAATTGTCTTTGCCTACAGCATAGATTTATAGATTTAATGCAACACTAAAAATAATTCTGCACTACTAACTGGTAGTAGCCAATGGGATTTTGTCCCATTTAATCATCAGTTATAACTGTTATCCTTAATCCTCTTGTATCTAATGCCATCTAAGAGATGTGCATCTTTATCGATGGACAGGAAATTAACATTAAACAAGTCTGAAATGTTCATTGGCCCAGATTTCAACGTAGTTGCATTATAATTTCTGAAATATATTGCATAATATAAAAGTAATTGTCTGTTATGCATTTTCCCCTCCAGCAATTGCATCAATGCTTCTGTCTAAAATGCCTTTCCCTGTTCTGCGCTCCATGATGTCAGAGATCATTTCCAAGTCTGAGCAGGGTGAGTGAGTTTAGTGCTTTACATGAACCACAAAACCATGTCTGAGAGTGTTTGTGGAGTCAGTCTATTGAAGGATGGCACATTCCAGAAGCTTTAGGGTGCACTTAAAAACAAACACTTCAGGTTTCTGTTGGATTTGACAGAATTAAACTATTAATCTGTAGGGTTTGTGTAACCCTTTTACCTCCTGAGCATGGTGGTGTTGTTGTTACTATTGTTACTGTTATTATTTATTTTGCAGGAGCCCTGTTTGCCTTTATGTACTTTCTGGAGATTTTAAGCAACAATGTATCAACTGGAGTCTTTAACAGTATTTATGCTGCTACGGTGTCATGGTGCCCTGGCTTTGTGTTCCTGTTGTCTGCAGGACTCTGTGTGATCCCTTTGTCTGTTATTGGGTAAGCTAATAATTATGCCTTAAGTGTAACAAAGTTTTAAAGGATCATACCACTGCCTTTGCAAGTTTGACTAAAAACAATGTACATGAGTTGTGACAAAGCTAATAAAAATAAATGATTTGTTGTTATAATAATAATAATAATAATAATAATAATAATAATAATAATAATAATAATAATAATAATAATAATAATAATAATAATAATAATATTATTATTATTATTAGTTTTTACTCAGTCTGTATGTTAAATACAACCAGCCACTGGCCAAATTGTTATATTAACAATAAAAAGTTTACATAATTAAAGTATACAAACATAAATGTTCAAACTGAATTTCTGATTGTACCTACTAGCATCCTCGGTTGCCATTTATTTTAGTGTGCCCTAAATCAGAATCCAAATACTTTAATAATCCCTAAGGAAATTATGTGGGTTACTGTTGCCCCAAGACAATAACAGTAACAGACTGAACTAAATAAATAATACAATATATTACAAAGTTCACAAAATATAAGAAATGGCTCAATTAGAAATATCAAGAATATTAGAGGTGAAATGTATGATTGACATATAAAAATGGGCTGTAATCACCGTAAACTTTAAACAGTATGTCTGTGTCACTCTGTTTTAGCATTTTACACGCACATAGCATCCTCAAAACTCTAATGTGGTACATTCAAGGCTGCTTTCATGTGACATTATTATTTGTCAATAGATGTATGTTATTGAGCTAAAGTACCTGAAGGTAGTTGCTGAATTTTAACCACGGTGTATTTTTTCAGTAAACCAAAAAAAAAAGGGCAGTTTCCTTGTTAAGAGTGACTTGGCAGAGATGTTTTAAGCAGTCTAACTTGACTAGAAAAGCATTTCTGCTTGACTGGGCACTTGGAAAATAGAAGACTCAGTTCCTCATTACTAATCCAACTTTTTGTCACCAGGCAAGTTCCTCTTTTGCATGTTAATATACATCTCTGGTATCCTCATGTCGTCTATTTTATTTAACACCACAAATCTTAAGCTTCGTTGAACCATTTGCTTTTTTTAAAATTCAATATAACTTAAAAAATCTAACACAAAAACAAACACTTTTATTGCGTCTTTTAAGAGAAAGACAAACTGCTTTATATAAAAGGCATCTACCAGAGCAACTGCCACACAAAAATCTGCCAAATCAAACATGTGGAACTTCCTGCTGTAGTTCCCTTGTGAACTGTGTACAGCACTGTGTATCTACCAGATGACAGATTTAATACATGTTCTCTTTCGTGTGTATGTCTTACTGCAACATTGAAAAACTACCGTACTTTGATAGTTTCTTGGAGCAATGTTGGGCATGTGCCTGTCAGGAAGGCTAATGAACATATGTATAAAGAAAGCATGATAATATGGAAAAACGGATGCACGGTTGGATGGAACTGCTAACATAGTACTATATCCTTTTGTTCTGCTTATAACACCTGTTTGTCCTCATTTCAGGGTGGTGGTTCTGATGAGAGTAGACGTTACCAAAGAAGCCCAAATGACAAACCCTTTGATCTTGGAGGAGGAGAACCCTCTTGAAGGTCCTAGTCAGAACAGTCCACCTTAACTGAGACACTTAGTTTAAGATTTGTCTTGGATTCATTGTTGTTGTTTTCTGGCTTCATATGTTGCTAATGTAGATTGCCGTTAAGTTACAGTGAGCTTGTGTTAATATTAAATATTATGTGCACCATAAAATATATTTGAACTAAGTGAAGACAAACTCACAAAAATGCATAAAATTCATCAAATTTAATGTTGGTACTGTGTTTTGATACATGTTAAATAAAAAATTGTGTGACTATCATTGCCTGGTTTAGTGCCAAGTTTGTGTGTTTATCTAGAACTCCCCAATCATTTTCTCTTGAATAACATAATATTTTTTTAAAAGTTCATGGTTCTTCTTTAATGTTAATATTGTAAGGAATAACTATAAGGAAGGAAAGCCATTAATAGCATTTTAACCAGAAGCTAGTGTAAGGAGGTATGTTTTGTTTGGTGCTGATGGATCAAACTGTTTCAAGTTTTTGCTCATACCCCCCTCCCCAAAAGAAAAATAAAATAAATAAATAAATAACCTATTGTATTCACCAAACCAAAATCTCTAGTATATTCAACAGCCTCCCATTGAAACTAATGTGATCTAATTTACCTGCCTGTGCAATGTTTGGACAAAAGCTGAATAATCTTTGTGGTAATGATTTTGGGTGTGCATTTAAAGGGCAATCCTTGCTCTTGTCAGAGGGGTATCTGGAGCCCAGAAATTAGCAGAAGTCCAGTAAACATCTCCATCAAACCAGCCCCTTCTCATCACACAGAAGTTACTCTGAAACGCCTCACTCATTTGGAAAAATATTCTGGGCCACAACAGCAGCATGGTTAAGTGGTGTCATGTCTTTTGTATATCGACCACTAGATGTCCCTCTTGGTCCAGGCTTGAAACTTGGAGTATTAATCTCAGTACTACTGTGTGGGTTTTTTTATTTATTTATTTTTTTCCCCATGCATTGTCTTCAAAAGTGAAGGAAAAACAACTCTTTTGAACTTCTCATACGTTAAAACATTTCATTTGCGGTATATATGCTGAATGTATTGTATTACTACAGACTTCATTACCTTGTTAGTCCAGCCAAGGTTTAATTGAATGATCTGATAACCTGTTAAGAGCCACATCATGTCATGGGATTCATTTAATGCAATCAATTCTCCCAAAGTGATGTGGAGAATATTCTAATAGTAATTGTGATAATAATAACAACATTATTTGGTTTTCCTGTGTGGTAGTTCTATCCCTCTGTCTTCTATAAAGAAAGAACTTTACTCAGTGGACATGTATATGAAACGGTTTGATAACTGAATTGAGATTCAAATGTAAGACAGTTTTCCATGTAAATCTGATTAGACCTACACATGATGCTTCGCATAGATAGTTTAGGTAAAGTTTAAACTGGACCTTTGTGTGTTTTGATTGCAGCTGTGTTGAGAGATGGGACTAACACATGAGAGCAGGAAATGTTATCTAGCTGTGGGGAAAATGTTACAACCGAGGTTCATGTTCAGTGTGGTGACCAGGCTATTTCAGCCTTTAATATAGCGGACCACCTTGCACTTAAGAGAAACAAAATCTTGTTGCTTTTTAAAATTGAAGACATAAAACATGACAGTTAAAGTGTGCTCAATAACCTTTTCCCTTCTTTTTTTGAATATCCTCGCTATTGGTCTACAGGGCACGTCGGTTTAAATTGGCTTGATCCGTGGAAACCCAAATGACGTCTGACCTTAATGCGCAGTTATTTGATTTCCATCCTCAAGACTTGAGGTCTATGACTGCAGCTTGATTGTACGGTAATGTTGACACTGCGTATGAATTAAGCTCAGTGCCGGAGGTTACAAAGGGAATCTTCTGAGGCAGGGCTTTCTTGGCACCAAACATGAGGTTTCTGGTTAAATTAGAGACGGAGGTGTGGTGAGGAGTAACACTGGTTTGCGCAGAATTCCCAGGGGTAAGCTGCTCAAGGGGAGACAGTCGTGGTAGTGGCTCGAGTCTGTCTGGCATGCATGGGGTCGCTGACGATTAAAGGGAAGTTTGACAGAGTCTGGTTGAGATTGGAGGCAGGGAATTGGGGTCTTTGGTTTCTGGTTTCTAAAGTAGCTTAGTCAGCAGTACGCTCATGTGCAACGCACCACATCACATCAGATCAAGAGCCTGATCTCAGATGTTGATCCAGAAAGTTGCAAGCAGACCTCTCTTTATCTCAACCTTCTGCTCCCCCTGGAGGAGATAATTTACAATAATATGAAAACCCATTTGAGGTGGTTTGCGTGACTTAAACGCAGAGGTGGCGGGACAGACTGGCTTCTCAGTCGAGATCAATTTGATGATCTGAGAATGATTTGTTCACACCACGATCCACTGCATATTCCTTTCAATGCTCAGTTTTCATATGCATGCTCAGTATAGCATGGGAAATTACACAAAAAAGTCAGTGTAAAGAAGAATAATTACACATTGAATCCCTGAGATGTCCTAATATAAGAAAAATAAGTGCAATTTCTATAATGCATTCAGTTTTTTTAAATGAGAGAAGACTTTCAGCACAACTCTTTGGACTTAATTTGTAAGAAATGTGTAAAATTACCGGGGGAAAAAAAGTTTTAAGTTTCTGTAATAGACAAAAAACAGAACTTTTCTGTCATTTATTTGTTTGTATTTTGGTTAAATACTTTGATTGCGTATAAATGGACATGGTGGAGATCTTTCTCAATAGGAAAAGCTATAAAACTTATGAAGACAATTCATTTTTTCCAAAGCTGTCCAGTGGGACAGATTGGTGTCTTTGCCAGGCCGATTCTGGATCCCCGGGGCCTTATGTTAGACACCCCTGCCCAATGAGCAAGCACTTGGCGACAGTGGGATGGAAAAACTCCTTTTTAACAGAAAGAAACTCCTGGCAGAAGTGGGCTCAGGGAGGGGCAGACATCTGCTCCGACCGCCTGGGGGTGAGGGGAGGGAGACAGGACAACTTGCCTTCAAAGCATGTTGATAGCAGTCTCTGTTTATTCCTTTGATGAAGGTGACAGCAGAAGTTATACCAGCACATCTTTTCCACTATTATCATCTATACCCTCAGCTGGAGGACGTTTATCTTTTCAGTTTTCTTCCATCCCATTTTCTCTCTACAAAGGTCACTCAACTGTATTGGTTTCCTCCTGCTGGCAGCCCTGCCACGAGCTGTGGATGATGTGTGCTGGTGATTTTTTTTTTCCCCTCATTGCTGTGGCAATTCAATGCTCAACACATGTTATCTGTGCGTGTGTGTGTTTAGATGGATGTTTGTTTGAGTTCTGTGCCTCTGCAGTAATTACTTCTTTTTCTGTGAAGGCTTCTAGTCCCTTGAAGGTAAACCGATATCCACATCAAGTTTTGGATTTTCGGCTCCCCCCCATTGCATGGTTGTTTGTTCTCTGATTCATCTCGTAATACTGAGATGATCACATTTGCCCACCTTTTTCTGTCACATCTGGATCCCACGGCTTCATGTGGTTACCACTGCTTCCACAGATGTCTTCTGTCCTAGCTGCCAATAATGACTATTTCCTGTATTCCCCTCCCTCCTTCTCATCATTCTTATTTGCTCTGCACTACTTCACATAAGAGAATTAAGTTTTTTTTTTTTAAAAGAGGTTTCAAAAATAGATCTTTAACCACTATTACTGACACATGCCTTAACCACAGACCCCTCATCTCCCCCTTTGCCTTTGCTAGCTCCAATTTACGGTGGATATCTTGTATGTATGTTTTCATATCCCTTCCACACAAAATTCAAATGCAAGCTGCTTGTTTCGTATTGAGGTGCTATGATATAAAAATAGGCTCAATGATTAAAAATGGTCATATTTAATCACTGAAAATAATGATTAGCATAAATATTTCTGTAAATGTTCATTCTATGTATTTTTAATCGAAGTATTACTTTAAAAACCTCCAGTTTAGGGGTTTCCTCTTAAATATAATTACCATTACCTTGTGTTACTTTGACTGCTGAAAACTAAACCTAAGTGATATTATTAGGGATCTGAAAGGTTTGGATATTTGATGCTGGAGTAAGATTAGAAAAACAAAATTAAAATAACATCATGGTGTTGATGGATATAAAATGTGAGATGAAGAAAATTCAAATTTTCACAATTATCCCGATAAACTTAATGCAGCCACTCTGTTTTTATAGCTCCAGTTGAGGCCCTTTGTAGGAGGACCAAACTGAAGACCGTTGATTCGTTGTGTCACCCTGCTGAGAGCACAATGATTACTATCCAGTGTCTTGGAAGCTATGAATGTCATTTGTGCAGAGCAAGGTTCCTGTCTTTAGCCATGTAGTCTTAAAGAATGCAACCCCCCACATCTCTAGAAGAGTGGCAAAGGAAAGGTCACTGTGACAATCAATACTCTGCCCAGTTCTGCTTCAGTGCATCAGACTAATCAGCCTGCTACCCGAGGTGGGGGAGATCTCAGGACCTGATAAATGGAAAGGTGGAGGAAGAAGAAAGCTACCAGTGATACATTGGGCACACACTTAATATATTTTGAAGGGATTACAGTCAGCATTGCAGGTCCTCCTGAAATTCCCATAAATTCTTATAATTGTCCTAGCCATGAAGAAAAAAAAAAAAATCACATTTAGTGAATCCAGCCAGACCTTTCTCTGGTCTCAGTTTTCCTTGTGAAGGTTTTATTATCTCTTTGGGTTTATTAATGTGCACATGGGTCTTAAGTGTGCTCACACTCACTGCCGTTGGTTAGGCTGTGCTCTTAAAGACACAAAGACATTAGCACACAAACTGAGAGGTATCTCTGGTCAAAACAGAGGCTCTTCAGTTTCACTCTAACATTACAGAAACCACAGCCTGTAAACCCTCTGTTAAGCCCATAGACGGTATATTCAGTCTCTGGTTTAGCCACACGGGCAAAACAGTTAACCGGCATGCTATGTGTGGAGTGATGTGAGTGCACACAGTCACATCTGTATTCATCAGATTTTCTCTCAGCCAGCCTCTGCTCCCGTTCTTTGCAGCAGATTCATTTTTACAGCCTCCATTTGGCCACATTGGCTTTTTGCTGGTCTATTAACAGAGTGTCAACTTTGCATTATAGTTTCCACAGGACTATCAGTGTTATGGCCTCAGTGTGGAAAGTTAAGAATCAGTATGAACAACTGATGCATAATGCTACTTTCTTCTGTCTTTGCAGTATTTTAGTTGGCCTGTGCGTTTGGTCACAGAACAGAAATGAATAAAACCAAATGTACAAGTCATAGTTTTCTATAACTGAGCAATTTCATTCAAAATACCAAAACCAGTCAGTTATTGAGGCTAAATACTTCTAAATCTAAATGCACTTTTTAAACTATTTTTTTTTTCAAAATAAACATACTTGAAAAAACTGAAGAGCTAACAAAGTTCAATAATCTTATATTTTGACTAAAACTCTAGTCAGCTATCTTTATGCTGCATTGCCCGACAGCCAGTTTAGGTAGCCAACCTGAGTGCCTTGTGTACCAAACATAAGGTGCTATTTCAGCCAAAATATTTCCCACTGCTTTCTTGCATCGATGCCTGCCCTCCACAACCCTGAATTCCACCTATAGGCCCTGGTGGATCTTTTTACATCTTTCTCACTGATGACCTTAGAGGTTAGATACCAAACTCTATTTCTTCTACAGCAATAAAGCAAACATTTTAAAAATGAATTGTATGACTGGGGTGTCTTATCTAGTTCTTTGAAACATTTGATTTTTTCATTTTATTACGGTAAATGTCAATATATTTTCCTTGATAGAGAACTTGTTCACTGCTCATTTCTTTTGTTTTAAAGTTCAGGTGACCGTGGTTTAAAAAAAATTCAATAGAAAGCAAAAATTGCTTTGAATCAAATCTAAATCATATAATGAGGAGAGCAGTGGTAGCTTAGGCTTCAATCACACTAGAGTAAAAATAGGCTGGCACCTCCAGCCAACCAGGAGAAACCAATGGTTGGCAATTGACTGCACTGATTATTAAATTTGATTCAGTTAATTAAGGAAATAATTTATTTTTTCCTTTCTGGGATTCATTGCATGCAGTTGAGGCAACCCAGAAGCTGAGCCAGTGGGTGACCACTTTTTGTTGCAAGATGACTGTCCAGGTCACCTGGTCTGACTCTAAAAACCGATTGGTTAAGGTTTGCAATTAATCACAATCTCATTTGTAATTGCAGACAAATTGCCAACATGTTGTAATCAGTCGGAGTCTGTCTGCATCGATGAGCGCCTGCTCTTAAAATAATGAAAAACATAAACCCAATTTACAGAGGTTTGTGGCAGGCGGTTTACTATAAATTGCACTAAGTTCGCACCGAAAAGCATGTCTCGTTTTGCACCCAGTATGTGTATGAAAGTTGCCGCTAGAAGTGTTCGTGTAATTGGAACGAGAGAGGGAGATGTGATCAGAACGAGTGTGCAATTGGCACGACTCGATGGCTCAAAGCTGTGAGCACATTGCCAAAACTTTGGCTCTATCCTTTAACTCTTTAAAAAACACAGAGTGAGCACTGAGCCCCACATATTCCTGTTCCACAATAATACTGGTATTTTATTGAAAGAGACCAGAACTGAACTGAACTTAATGGAGCGTTGGAGGGAGGGAGTCCACCACTGGCTCCGAGACAGCACTACAGGTCTGATGTAGATGGCAACAGATTTGAGATTTACCACAGTTGTGATCACAAACAGATTTCAGGTAATTTCCAAATGGACTCTGTCCAATTGAAAACTGATAGCACACTGACTATGATTGCCATTTCACCACTGTCTTAACCCACTAAAGTTGTAGCAAGATGGAAGCTGACTGCCACTGGACTCAGACTTGGTTCAGGTCTGAAGTGACCATTTCAAAAGCAAGGTGATCACATTTTGATTGCTCAGTGTCACAATACTTTCGCTGGAACAGCGTCTCCAGCCACTGTTGTCCCCATTGTGACTGTAAGCTTAGGTGCCTGGTAGACTGTCAATCAACTGCTGGGTTCCTGCTTTCATCTCCATCTGAGGCTTCAGTGCTCCACTATGGTCAGTGTTCACTGCGTGGGAATAACAAACATTGTAAAGACCTTTGTGGAATAGCTGTGGTCCTGCATAAATGTATCTCAGTAGCTCCTCTTTATATAGTCTTTTTACTCGAGAAAAAAACAATTGTGAACAAAGAGGTGAAAAAGTACTTATGAGTTTATTTGACTTAATACAGTGTCTTTATTTATTACTATTTATAAAACTATCTGCATGGACTATCATTATGGGTAGAGTAAAGCACACGCTCTAGTGGGGGTTTTTCAAATGCGGGATTGTGTTTGAGGGGGTTAGACGCAATAAACTAAAATGGCTGTGTTAATGGTAATGAGAAAACATGCCACTCTGTGGAACTTGTGGCTTATTTTAATGGCATTTAGACAGCGACCGAGCTTTATGGCACTGAAGAATAAATAACGTGAAATTTTGACTAAGCAGACAAATAAATTCATTGTTGACAGTGTGCTTTTATTCATGGAAATCCAATTCATAAAAAGCATGCTAAAAGAGTTTCTGTAAGTGTTGTATTCACCATAAAACCATAAAACAAACATTGTTGGATCAACCTTGTCACTGACCCTTAAAGTATTACTGTTTTGTTTTCATCTGTTTGAATTAGCAAATCCCTCGATGTTTAACAGTGGAGTCAAATGATCCATCTGGACAGTTTTAATGAAGGCAGTTATTTGAGATGGCTTTTATTTTGTCTATTAGGCCTCTGTTGTGAACCCAAACATAACTGAGAGGAAGTCTCAGTCACCTTCGGTACAGTAGTAGATGACAGTGTCTGTTGGAGTTTAGATGAAGGGAAAAGCAGGATATAATTACAAATTTATTGTCCATGCAGCCCCAAGGGCGTCCTCCCTTTCTCCTCTCTTCCTCTCCAACAATGAGAGATTTCTCACAGCCGGAGTGAGACCACTGAGATGTCCTTGAGGCTTTCTTTGTTCTGAGTGTCATCACCAGTAGAGAATGACTGTGACATAAACCTCCTGGAGTGTGTGTGTGAGGCCATGTAGTTGAAGTATTTGCAGATGCAGATACTCTTCCAACTAGCATGGAAAGTCTCAGGACACAGATAATGCCCCAGAGGCCGTTTTGCCTTTATCTTGGTTTCAGAGGTTTCTTCTGCCAGCTGTTATTCCAGAATTATTTGAGTCTACTGGAACACTGCTAACATCTGCGCTCACATGTCAGCCATGTGACTGATGTCAGCATCTCACACACACAAACACATATGAACATGAACATATGCATTTGCAGTACAGAAAACACATCCGCCTATGCACACGCAGACAACCACACATGTGCGCATGATAACTTTATTGGCTGCAGCCGTTTAAAGCCATCTTTCACATCTGCATTTGTACATCATTAGTAAGACTAAAATGAGAAGATAAAGGATTTTGTCCGATGCTGTGTAGACCACAGGACAAATATAAGACTGCAGCTGGTAAACTGAGAATGAATTATACTATACTGTATATATTTTTCTAGCATTTTTTCATTTTACTCAAAATCTAAATCCAAGACTCTCAAATTTCTAATTATTTCTAATTATTTTTTTTGTTTTACTTGCCCAAACAAGGCAGTGACCTCACCCCTAACCTTAAATAAAGCTCTTCAAGTTGTCTAATCAAAATTTGCCTCAAAGTTATTTTGTTTGCGGAAATGTAATCATAAGCTAGCCTTACACCACCCTTTACACTATCACCTCTGTGACTGTTTTTAGTTTTATATCTAGATGGGCTCATTTCAGTAATGTAAAAAGATCATGGGGGAAATTTAGAATTGATAATCTGATATTTACATTTTTATGTGGAACGTGCATTTAAAGGCACGTTCCACATAAAAGAACAACAAAAAGAACAACAACAAAAACATATAAAAATGTATCACAAAAGTCAAAGGCTTCTTACTTTCTGCTTAAGGATATTTTTAAGACTTGGTGCTTGCCCTGCCCAAATCTTATTTTTCATAGTCATTTAAAAGCTAAAATAACTTGTAAAAATTATTCTGAATGCACAACCTTAAAGCAGATGGGCTACAGCAGCAGAAGAACCATGCTGGGTCAGCTAAGAGCAGGAAACTGAGGCTATCATTTACCCACCAAAATTGGACCGTACTTTTTCCAGAGATTGAAAAAAAGGTTTGCTTTTCCTATCAGTCTCAACGTCTGCTGTGACAAACGTGGATCCATCCGACTCTGTATCAGTGATTCAGGCTGCTGTAATGGTGTAGAGGATATATTCTTGGAAAACTTTGGGGCCCTCGGTTGAGGATCATTTATACACCACAGCCAAGATGCGTATAGTTGCCGACCACGTCCATCTTTTTGGGACCACAGTATACCCACCGTGTCTTCTGATGACTGTTTTCAGCAGGATAACAAGCCATCTGCATCATGGATGTGCAGCTGACAAATCTGCAACAGCTGTGTGATGCTATCATGTAAATATGGACCAGAATCTCTGAGAAATGTTTCCAGCACCTTGTTAAATCTATGCCACGAAGAATTAAGGCGGTTATAAAGACAAGAGGGGATTCAACCTGGTGCTAGAAAGGTGTACCTAATGAAGTGGCCAGTAACTGCATGTATTCATGCGGTTGCCGCTTAATGCGAGCTGTTGTAGTGCTTCAGCTTCGTGTATAAATAGCGTTAAGTTTGCCTTGTGCCAAGCTAAACAGATGCAGCCGACATTTCACTAAGAGGAAAGCACCGGTTAAATACCAATTTGTGTCAGTCTTCAAGTATGGCCAGACAAAAGTTCCAAGTATACTCACAGACCATAAACACACACACAGGCTCACGCACAAGAGAACCAAGATGGATATATAAAAGCATAAAAGCTTGCATGCAAACACATTTACACTCTGTCGTTTTCACAGTCTGCCTCACTTACTCTTGTAACCTTTAATGTTGCATTTGAAGACAGTATATTTCTTTCCCTGCAAGACTTGGTCTTACCACGTCCATGCCACTGGAAATGTGCAGCCTCTGTCAAGTTGCGGTTTTATGGTAACTGCCATGCTAGGGAGCATAAACAAAGACTGATAATTTTCTTTTTAACCAATCTTGCTGATAAAATGAAAGTTATGACACTGGATTAAGTTAAGAGACACTAATCAAAAACTATACCTTAAAAGTCCTAAAAAATAGATTACATGCATAAGAAATTTCCATTAGTAGCATATGTATTTGTTAATAAAAAAGTGAAAAAGAAGAAACAACTGTTTGTTTTCCTCCATTCACCATGAAATATTTTGCTTGACAAAAAGCTGGCGACTTGTCAGCTTTAGACTTTACACGTGGTGCCATTTTGAAATGTGAACTTGTGTGACCCATATTATCTGGCTGTGGGCTCAATCATCTTACCAGTACCAGATGCAGTATTTGTGATACAGCTTGCGTGGTGCTGACTGTGATGTTTAGTAAATGAGGCAGAGAGGGGTGGTTAACCATCATTTGACCTTATTGATTATGTCTTTATAAGACTGGCTTCCTCATGTCTATTGTTTAGTTTTAGTTTGCAGTGGAGAATTGCAGTAAAATGAATGCTGACATTTCAGCAAAGCGTAAATTTAAGAGGGGAGGAATTTCTGAAGGGAGAAAAAAAGTGCTATTAAATGCCATGTGAAACACACTGACCAGCCCGTTTTAATCATTTGATCTCTTTGTCGTGCCAAAACCTTTATAAGGGAAGGGAAGTTCAGTTTTGCAATAGAAAAGAAAAGTGTTTTATGCTACTGGTTTTTCCATTCCCTCTTCTCCACAATGGTTACGGTTTCCTAAAATCAGCACTCCTAATCTTTGCAAAGAAAAACCCATGAAATATTTGGAGCCAAGTACCTTCTGGTCTCCAAGCCAGATCTACCAAGGGTCCTCTATGCTATTGTTCTGTCTGATTTATGGACAAAATGTCAACAGAAATATTTCCTTCCACTTAGTGACCGGGCTTGAGTGACCTCTCTCACTGGGGCTGAACTTTTACTGATCGGTGTTAGACATCTTTAGCATTACTGAGCAAATTTTTTTCTTAACATGTTGAATATATGTTTATTTGCCCAAAGTTAAATGGGAAGATCCATACTGTGATATTTGTGCTTTAACCAGTGCTGGTGCCTGGTTTCCAAAAGTTGTATGTGACCTTTGAAATACTTTAGCAGGCAGCAAGAGTTTTAAACAGTAGACCAGCTTTGATGAGGTCTGCTACAGCTCTCTGTATTTTAGGAGGGGGGAAAAAAAGTGTGCCAAACAGTCTACCAGCACATGCACAGAGCCAGCTTCAAGCACACATCCTAAACACAGATTTTGCAAATTACAGCCTGTGCTTAGAGCGCTTTAAAAAGCTAACACTTTCTCTAAAGCAGTGTAATGGATAGCAGGCGCACACAGCTCTGTCCACTGCCACACACACACACACACACACACACACACACACACACACACACACACACACACCTAGGCTACATATGAAGTGCACTGAGGTTTGTTGAGATCATCAGTGTTGGTATATAATATCCTGCTGATATCATTCAAACGATGATGGTGGTGTTTAAAGAGGGCAGAGACATCTGGAGCAGCTAAACACTACTGTGATCCTGATGTGTTGGTAATCAGTGGCATCAGAAAAGCTGGAAATTAAAATGCCTTACACATTACATTTTAAAGGAAAGTTTGACTCTGGGACACACAGATGAAAAAGACCCACGCCCATCACTTGTTAGATTTCCTCAGTGTTCTCTCAGCTGTTTTCACCAAATGTGTCTAATCCATGCACATGTAAAAACCACTGAAAAACCAAAAGCTAATTACACTAAAATCTCCTCGATATCTGGCTTAAAAGTGAAGCTCTGATGAGATAAGAGGTCCTTGAACCAATAAAGAAGAAGTTTTATGTGGCTGGCTTCACAAACTGCCTTCCTGCTATAATAATTCTCTTCCATACACTAATGTTAGAGATGATCATATTCATTTTATTTACCATACAAATTGTAATCTCTATGCATTTATTGCACCTGGACAGAGGAGTTGCCTTTTAACATCCCTTTGAATCAAAAGAAGGAAATAATAACAAACAAGGATATCAACACACAGCACGGATCGTGCTAGAAAAAAAACTGGGAACAAAGCTTTTTATTGCTCACAGTTTTTACTTTTTTAAAATTATTATTATTTAGATTAGTTCTGAAGATTTGCACTCCATGGGGTCCCAGGATAGGCTAAGGGTTAGCAAGCTATATCCAGATTCAGTGGCCTGATATATACTGCCAGTGTCTCAGCAGCAAGACTAAAGTAATTATGCTGTAATTCTAATTACTGTAATTATAAAAAGCATTTAAAAATAATCATGTGTAAAAATGCTACATTTGGCATCAATTAGGTGATAAAGTTTTGAATGTGTTTTTATTTTGGATGACTCACGACTGCCTTCTAAAGAGTGCTCTCTTCTTTTACTGCCGTGCCAGAGACTTAGCAAGAGACTTGCAAAAATGGATAAAAAAGAAGAAAAACAAAAAAAAGAAAAGAAAAAACAGAAGTTTGGTGAGGTCAAGTTGGGACACAAGAGTTAAGGCACATGGAAAAAGAGGGTGGGGCCATGTGAAGAGAGCTTAAGGACAAGAATCTAAAGATGATACTGTCACTTAAATGAAAACCACCTGCAAATAAGGATCACTGAAGCAACCCCAAAATCTTCCCTGTAGCCTGGGACTGATCACAGTGTCCCCGGGTGGCTCATGTTTACTCTAGGGAATCGGCTTCAAATTAGGCTCTCTCACACTAACCGATAGCTACACAGCAGAAATGGGGAACTGTGCAAAACTAAAACTGCTGTATATTAACATTCACACGACAGCAGCACATTCAAAGAACACAGGAATTACTCCGGGTCTTAGTGTACATTTCTGATAAAATCCCTTAAAGTCACTGTTTACTTTCCTCCTACCGAGAACAATCTGAAATCTTACTTGTTCCCCCAGTCCAGATCTCGTCACACAACTCCCACATCAGTGGGCGCCAGCCTTTACTGTAATCCAAAACTGAACAATGCTGGCATATACAGCATGTTGAAAGATGGACGGAATGAAAGAAAGAACAAGAGGAGCCACAAGCCATGTGAAGGCTCTCATAAAAATCTCAGCTCCCTGAAATGCAATCATCATAGCAACTGTGAAAATAAATAGTAGCCTGGTAAATCTTCACAGGAAATCTGTGGGACTAATTGAAATATTGCAAAATGAAATATTATTGCGATATTCTCGTGGTGTGAACAACCACTACTGTGTTCACTGTCTTTTTATGGTCACACACTGAACACCTGGAACTCGCTGTGAAGTTCACAAACAGTCATCGAAGCAGCATGTGCCAGTGGATCTAATGAGAAGGACTGCTAGGCTTCCTCTTACACCTTCAACCCCACATGGCACCCATATTTCACATACACGCACACACAGAAAGAGTGCTTAGCAAAGCACAATAACCTCGTAACTATCAAAGCCCCCCAGTTTTTCAGACTCTTTCCTGTCTTTGTTGCCAACTCTCTCTGATGTTCAGGAAATTAACCATTTGGAGCGCAGGTGAGAGTGTGCGCTGCTTAGGCTTTAGAAGTGTTTCGAAGCCAAGCTGGTTGTTGGGAAATGTGATCAAAAACTAAAAGAAACACTCATCACTCACCTAAGGCAGCGGTCATAATTATTAACATGTACAATGCAATGTGCAAAAGTCTTGAGCCGCCCCTCATTTATTTTTTGTATTTTGCTAGGAAAATGGGACATGGGTGAAACCTTTTTTTAAAAACATGTGTGAACATAGTTTGTACAATTCTAACGAGCTTGAAAGACGATATTTGGTATTTGAAGCTTTCTTCTAAAAATGATCCCAGGCTACTTAAATAAAATTGAGGTCTGGGTTCTGGGGAGGCCAAACCATGACAGATTTTTTGTCTATCCATGTATGCTTTTATTCCATACATTCCATACGTTTGGGATGTGTGCTGTTAATCAGATGCTTTCCTGATAGTATTGCATGGTGGATCAAGATCTGATGGTACTTGTCCGATTCCCAATACCACTGGCTGAAATGCAACGCAATCCCAAACCTTGACAGAGCCTCTGCCGTGTTTTACAGATAGGTGTAGGCACTCACTGTTGTGCCTTCCTCTTGGCTACCTCTCTATATGGAGTGATGAATACCAAATTTCACGTTGCCATTTATTTTCAGTCCAGTTCTTGTGTAATTTGGCATACCTCAGTCTTTTCTCTCAGTTTCCCAGCCAGCCTTCCACTGAGACCATTCCTGATGAGGCTGCATTTAGGCATTCCACTTCTTCTTTTGTCCTCCGCTTATCCAGTTCCAGGTTAAACTGCACACCATTCCAGTGTGTGCCAAAATTTTAGCTAATAGCTTTTTGGGAATCACCTTGTTGGTGCAAAAATACAGTTTCTTTGACAAGTTTATTTTTGTAGACACTGGTTGATCCCGTGAGAGAGATGCCTTTTTGTGCTTGAATGATTCATAGGTCAGTGTTAAATGGCTAAAAAACAAGAAAACCTTCCTCTGAAAATGGACTGGACTAAAAGAAAGTGAAAAGACAGCCAATGTCCAAAGAAAAACTTTGAAAGACCTTCAGAAAGCCCGGAGAACTATTTCTCAAGGCCACTTTTAAAAAATTAGTCTGGCTCCTTGCAAGCATAATACATGAAGAGCAACTCAAGACTTTTGTCTAACATCTCTGCTTCATGACTAGTTTAAGTGAACTGTAAAAAGATGGATGGGGGGATTTGGGGTTTAGTAAGTGTCAGTGTTCCACTTTAGTTTCCAACACTTAATAAAGGAGGAATGAACTCTTGTATTTCATTTGATAAAACTGTTTCTTTGTGTGTGTGCGTGTTTTTTTGGACACTGATGAGTAACAAAAACAAACTCTCTGAATGACCTCATGAGAGAAACTTAACGTATTGACTTTTTCAGCACTGCTGCTGCTGAGATGAATTATTATACAGTGATGTTATAACTTTAGTGATTTACACCACTATCACTGATAGAGCCAGTGCAGATTTGTCCTCTTTGGCACGATTTACATACCATCTGCATACGTGCTTTTCACACATTTTCTACTAGTGCTCTGGATTCTTTGTCTTGAAAATGAGCTCTGACATGCCTTTATATAAATTTGAGAGCAAAATAGCACAAAATTTCATCACCACTTTAGAAAAAATTCTACTTAAAAAGAGAAAAAGATGTGCGTCTTCTTCAATTGTTCCCGTTGAAACATGTTGATGTGATTTGTGAGAGAGGAGTCTTTTAGTCAATAGGAAACAACTGTGAGGAGATACTGCAATGTCCAAAGAAACCATGCTTCTAGTTCAAATTGCTTCTAGTTTAAAACTTTGTTCAGTTTTTTGTCTAATCGGGTTATATAGTTTATTTTCTTGATGTTCCGATGCCATCTATAGCTGTTGTGTTTGCATGTGTGGCTGAGTCGCACGCTGGTCTCTCAGCAACATGACTGAGTGTTTAAGACTGGAGGGACTCTGACAGAGTTTTGGGGTTTTTATTCATTAAAGGGGATAATTGCTGGGTCAAGTTGACTTTCCTGACAGCTGCAACCACAAACTCTGTAATGAATTCAGCTTTGAGAAGACTTGTGACAAGTTTGTGGACCTTGGGCACATATGTGTAAGCTTGACAGAGTATAAACATTTATGGCTATGTCAGCTTGTCATTACACCCAACTGATTAATAGTTTATAAGGAAGAAGTCACAAGTTAGAGATGCACAAATGGGGATGATTTAGTATAATACTGAAATGCTATTTCCTTTTTCTTTGCTCTGTTTTCTAATGTTGTGTCCCATGTAAAACCTTCTCACTCTCCTTTTTATGCCTTGGAATAAATGCCCTTCGCCAGCTGCTGCTGCTCTCAGATCGTCAAGTCCAATCTGAATCTCTGTTTATTATTTCTTACAAGCAACTACTACCCTCTCCATGGAAACATTTACCATCCCTGGCAAATTGCTGTCTAATCCATAGTCAGATTGCACTAAAATAGTCCTGTGTATCATGATTACAAAGCTCAAAAATCTGTGGTCACTGTGATGTGGACAGCCCGTGGGCATCTTAAGCAGAGTAGCAGATTTTCTGGTTGTGGCTGGACACACACACACACTGACACACACACCACCTTGCTTTTCAATTTACGGCTATCTGTGTGCACAAAGTGATGGGAAACACAGTGGCCATTTGCTCCCCGTGCTAAGACCTGCTTCCATGGCACGTGCATGTGTATAGAGTGTGAGTGTAACGATACTTGAAGCAGTAAAACAATAAGAGTCTAATGCATGGAAAATTTAGGAATAAAACAGTGCTGCTCACCCCCACCGCCCCTTACCACAACCTCAATATCCCCAAAATCCCTGCACCCAGCACCCGACACACTCCACCAACATAAAACAGCCAGCCTCTGCGCAGGCACACGGATATTTCAGAAGAAAGTATTAAATCTTGCCTTTGAGGCAAACTCAAAAAGAAAAGCAGCAATTAGGTTGAGAAAGGAGGGGAATGAGTGAAAGAGAGACAAAATGAGAAGTTTGCCAGCTGAGATTGGGTCGTATAAGAAATGTCAGCACCCCTGAGCATCCAGGTTTACAGAACTCTCTGACTGACTTTGAAAACCAGAGAACAGGCAAAAATGAAATCATTATGATGTCAACCTTGTACTAAAAGGTCCCTGGCACCTCACTGTCTGCCTGATAGGCACCATTATTGCAATACAGAAAAAGGGGAAATGAAGACTGCCTCATTATGTTTCATGGAAGGGCTTGAGAAACAGCTGGATTTCTTCCAAAGAACTGAAAAGCAAACAGAATGTGGTAGTTGCTTCGTGAAATAAGCGTTATAGAAATCACACAGGAAGACACAAAAGGGGGAAAATCAATTCTCGAGAGCCTGGAAGGATTAACAACAACAACAAAAAAAACTGCTTCCAACATCCAACATAACTAGCAACTCCATCCTATTGATCTGAATAGTCACTGTGCAACACTAGGCAGAACCTTCCAGTAATTCTACACAGTCACACTCATTGTTGTGATATAAACAGATGATATATGCAAAGAGACGAACCTAAAGTCACTATAATTTTCCTACAGCACATGTATAATCAAAGGGCACCGGGGCTGAAAGAAAAATTTTCCAATGTTGGAGCTTTTGGCCAGTGATTGTAATTGTCTGTATTTAAAAGAGGTGTAAAACCCAATAGCTGGTGCAATGATCGGAGGACCTATTCAAAGGTTGTAAATAAATATTTTGGT
>VUQG01043795.1:138091-163716 GCA_015106755.1 Etia nguti | reverse complement strand
AAATAAAAAAAAAAAGCATGGTAAAAAAAAAAAAAAAAAAGAAAGAAAAAGTCCAGTAACAGAGAAATACGGCTGTAAATTGGAGAATACCTCCCTTGTGGTAGGTAATCACTGGTAGCTCATACAGTGCTCTTTGTAAAATCCACGGGCCTGCTTCCAAAAAACACCTCACCATACTGCGGGCTCCAAGCGCCGTACCTGGCCCTCGAATCGTGCAAAAGTAGTGTTTATGATTTCCTCACCAGTCAAAATGGTTTACAGGGAGGATTTAACAAATGTCATACGTTGGTCCAGAAGTTCTCTCGGCCTGTTTTGAATCAAAGCCATTGGGACT
Organism: Etia nguti; assembly: GCA_015106755.1. NCBI lineage: Eukaryota > Metazoa > Chordata > Actinopteri > Cichliformes > Cichlidae > Etia > Etia nguti. The sequence continues at coordinate 163,382 of VUQG01043795.1, read as the reverse complement.
ACACAGTTGTTGGTGGAAAAATGCTCACAACTTGGCCGGGACTCGTTTTTGTCTCTGTGAAATGAAGCATAATTGAATAAATATGTCATGTAGAAAGGGTGTTTAGATGACAGACAAGGCACTGTAAATATTTGGGTCTCACAGACTGCCCAGCTGCCATTGGAGAAGAGAACACAAGGACTGGCTCACAGGGCAAAACACAACATGAGCTCTGTGCTAATTATCATATTAATTGGCATGATATCACAAAGCTAATCACAGTCACCTATTAAGGGTAACATTAGTTCCTTAAACTATGCTTTTAAATGTACTTCTCAAGTGTTTATTACAAAACTTTCTTTGATTATTTGTAAATATTTTGCTAAATAAAAGAAAAATGTAAGGAGACAAGACCACTTACCTTAAAATTAAGTTTCGTTAGCAATATACTTTTAGGAAGAAACGGTGCAGTCATAAGAAACTCTGAGATGTACCAAATCATCAGAAAAACCTTGTGCCTGTCTCCTGCTCTTATCAGTGTGCAGTCTAGACTTAACTTTGTTTACCATCTAAATTTGTTTTAAAAAATGTTTGTCTCTTTTTCGCTAGACCGCCTTTCACAAACCACTTTTTAAAGAAGACTTTGAAAGATGCAGATCTGGATCACATGTTGAGAGACTCCACATCGGTAGAGATGGACTCGATGATATGAATAACCCCCTCTGTGCAGGCTGACATGCCTCGAATGTTCCCGAGTAGATCTAATAGAGAAGTTCTGTGGTGCTGCGAGGGATTCGAGAACTACAAGTAAATCAGTCTCAGCTTGTTATTTGAACTGTATTTTTTTCAGTCCCGTTTCTTTAACGTCCTCACGCGATCATCCTCATCCTCTGTTAACAGCTGCAGAGTGTCCTTTCTGTAACGGCGGCCCAGAAGATATAAAATAAACTTTTGAACTACACCATTCAGCTTCCTTACATTTCTTACCAAACTCATGTGCAGAAACTAAGCTACTCTAGTTTGTTCCCCACGTGTGGGTACAGCCTCTACATACCTTCGGTATTGCTCTCCATCTTTCTCCAAGCCTCTGTATAGTTCTGTCATTTTGCCAGACTAGCCCCAGTATCTTTATGAACAAATGTGAACTCTGTTGGAGCCATTCCATCTCCTGGACCTAATCCCTCTAAAAGCTCAGACAGCAGTCCATAATGTAAACATATTGTGGCCTGTACTGTGTGTGGCACTAGTTGGGAAACCAGCATTACCTTATCTTGACTATTGTCCTTTTGCGGAGGGCTGTTTTTTTAGGAAAAGACATCTAAACGCTTCCAAAGAAACAAACAATCAAAGAAAGCTGGAACAGCAGGAGAAGACAGGACTGGACGTATAAATCACACTCAAGGAAAGACGTAAAAAAAATCTCCAGCTCCTGCCCTGGCTCCATTCACAGACAGCTGTGAGAGTTACAGAGCTGATTTTGGACTTCTTCTTGATCAACTTCCAGACACAAAGTAGCCTTAGGTTTCTGGTTTATGATTCCAAGAAGACAGGCAAAGCTGTGAATATAATCTATCAACTCTGTTATCTCACGGTAAACGTACACAGCTTAATACAACCTAGCAACCGCCAAACAAACAAATAAACAAGGAAAAAATAAAATGATTATTTTTGGGTGAGAAAATAATACAAAAAACGTAACTAAATGCAAGAATCTTTGCTCATTAGCTTCCAAACATGTCATTCAAACAACTTGCATCCTACATTAAATCAATGGTGGGCCAAAATGATGATTAATTAATCAATACAGTAAAAACATCACAATCAACACCCATTTAAAAATTCCACTATGATCCACTATGACGCACAAACCATCTAAATGTGAGTAAACGGCAGGTCAGAGTGATCATGTGACGAGGCGTGACGGTGCACTGAGTAGTACGGCTATCCGTCGCAGGATGTGCTTCTGTTCTGTCGGAGTCAAAGGCCAAAACCTCGTAAAACAACACATCAGCGCAGCAATAAACAGGAAGCAGCTGATCCAGAAGGCCGACTTGAGTGACAGCTTATCTCCCCCGGCGCACTTGACCTTGTCATCTTCCTCTTCCTCTGAAGTGTCCAGCACACACCTCACAGGCTAGGCCAAGGTTCAGAGATCCCATAACACGTGCACAAGACACGTACACACATAAACAAAGCAGTCACTGCTGTCACATGAAGCTGCAAATTTCATTTTGGAAAACTATAGATGATGGAACAAAGCGCGGGCATGGTCTGTGTCTGTGTAGCATTATTCTTCTGGGGGGTATAAATTTGATCCAGAACATTCTCCTCCACCATGCAAAGAATGTAACAATGTAAAGCTTCGGGTAAAGTAGTGCCTTTTTTTTTTTCAGTCTCCAGCACACACACTCGTCTGTCATTCACACTATATATAGACTCATGGTGGCACATTCACAGCAAAATGTCACTACATTTGTGCAACATGGCATCACATCTGGCTCACAACACCCACTAAATCTGCCCCCGTCTCTGCTGTTTTATGTGTGTAGTGACTGAGCCAGCTTGGTGTGTGGAGGTGCGACTCACTCTTTCCCACGATGCCGTGCATCAGCAGGCTGAAGTGGGGGGGTGGAGGAAGCAGAGGAGATGGAATACTGAATGGCAAAAACACACACACACACACTTAAGACACATTCAGGAACTTCCTGTGCCCATAGTGCAGAAGCTGGGCCCTAAATGGGCTTATACAGGAAGTTCTCAGCTTTGGCTACTTCCTGTTTGCTAGCAGCTTGTATTAGAAGCACATTGTGTGGTAGAGGAGCTTTTCAGCAGCAATTCACTAAGTGTAACAAACCTTCATGCGACAGTGGAAGCAACTGTTCCAGCAGCAGTATCTCAGTCTCTACTAAGTGCACATGTTAAACATTTTTAGTAGAACTTCTGCTCTTTTTATTTCTATGGAACGGTGGAGCCAATCAGCTGCGGCTATTGTACGCACAAGTTTAATGTTCATCAGCATAACAATGATAAAACTGTTAAGTCCATGCTTTATGGTCGGCAAGGTTTTATAGCATGTCTGTCAGCCAGAGGCTAAATAGTTTCCTCAAAACCTAAACAATTTTAGGTCTTAAATCGAGGCTGTCGTACTTTTACTGTATCAGCCTGCTTTGTGCATTTGTTTTGTGACAATAAAACATTCTGATAGAGGGAGGAAGAAGGAGGAAGAGAGGTGTCATACAGAGATAAATTAATGAGGAGGGGGAGGCAAGTTCGAAGGAGAGGAGGATGCAGCGTGCAGGTATTGTGTTGATGTGATGTCCAAGTCGTGCAAAGAAGGTCGATTGAGATAATGGCTGGAGCAGAAGATAATAAGGGAAAAGGGAGAAGTCCTCGAGAGATATAAGAGAAGTGATTCTGGTGATCTTCCCAACAGCATGCAACAGCCTCAGATAGATTGCACCCAATTCATTTTCTTCGCTGAACAAAACCTGGAAGCTCGTCAGAGGAACTGCTCCGATATCAGCCTCCATGTAAAGATATGCAAAGTGTCAGGGGCATTGTAGCTGCACAAAAGTTGAACAGCCACTTTCCTGTTTGGACTCTTTATGTCAGGAATAAAAAAAAATTACTAATAAAAAAAATGCAGTCATCATGTGTGAATGTGTAAGTTAATGTTTAGCTAATGCTGGGAGGTCTTGTTAAGGTAGACCTGCCAAGTGGAAAAAGGCCAGCCTGTGAAATCGAGTTTCCAGACTTATAACGGTTCAGACACAAAACGATAAAGTTTTTAACATTTCTTCAAACTATAAGCACATTATGGAGATGACGTTGTTCGAGATAAGGGTTAAAATATGAAGCTTAAAATTAGCGGAAATCTTCACTGAGTGAAAAGAGGATTTAGTGATGGATTTTGGAAAGCACTGAATTAAATATAGGAGATATTTCAGGGGTAAGTAGCTGCCACGATGATATCTCAAGTCAAAACATTTCATTTCAGACATCATTTCCTTTTGGATGGGAGACATTATACGTGATTTGGTTCTGCGGAGCTCCGTCTCTCACAGCTCCTAGTAACAATGCCCTTTTCCTGCTCTGTCATTTATCATTCTATTTATCCTCGCAGTCTTTCACTAAAAATAGTCCTGAAGCTGCACATGTCCATGCGAAAAATTCACCTAAACAATGCACCAGTAAAAATCACTGAACCTAAAAAAAACCAGTCAAGCGGAAACCACACATTGCCAACAGGAAGTGTGATGCCAACACCCAGCAAAATGGCAAAACTTCAAAAACAAAGCATCTCCACTAAATTTATATTCAATTCAACTTTTACTTCCTTTCAAGTGGGATCAGCACAAATGGACAATGTAGAAGTTTTGAAAGAAGAGTGAAATCCACCGGCCTGGTGTGTGGTTGCATGGTTTGGAGAATGGCCTCAAAGCAAAGTAAGCTATAAAAATCTCTCTAAGAATACCCTAGAGGCACAGATGTGGACAAAGACAACTATAGTCGGCGTACTTTTGAAAACAGAAGAAAGACAGTATTAGTGAAAGTCTTGCTGTAGTTAAAAGAAAGGGCACTTATTCGGTAAAATTTTGTAACGTCCAGGATTTTAAAAGTCTAGCTACATTTTGCTTTGAAGCTAATTAAAGATTTTTAAAGGATAACACTAGAATTAGTCTGTATTTCTTTTTCAATTTTCGACAAATACAAAGCCCAAAATGAAGAAAGGACAGGCCATTTCTCAATGATTTACTACTTCTCGGCGTAATCTGCAGTGCTGATTCCAATCTGATTTATTTTGAGCCTTGTCATAGAACTTTCATTCATCTGTAAGATGAATTGAGAGTCATTTTTGAAAACAACCGGGTACCAAACTTTAACTGATGGGAGTAAGCGGTACATTTGTTTAACCGTTACTGACTGTAAGAAGTTTTATGATGTCTAGGCACTGATATCTAAAATACATCTAAAAAACATAAACTGGCCCAAACAAAGCCATATAAAGGTGTCTGTCATTAACATAGCTATAAAAAAAGAGATTCGAAGTATCTTTATGGTGAAATTGATTCAAAAAGTAGTTTCCCTTAAATTCCTAGTCATATGGGATGCCCAGACAAATTATGAGCAGAAACAGGCAATCAGTTGAAATCCCAGAATCTACTTAAAATAAAAGAAACACATGTTTTGTTTTGTTTTTTTTATCTTATAGACTTTGTTGACGAGTACATTTTTATGCCTTTTTTAAATTTTTATTTTTTTTAACGAAATCAAAATACCCCAAAGTGAATTTTTGAGTTACAGAAGTCCCCCATTAAGGGGAACAGTGGTATTTTGGCCATGGGAAAGGAAGGTCTGACTAAAGCACTGCTCTTTCCTCTTTTGGCACAGAGTGACAGAGTGACTCTGTGACCTCATTCCATCCTGTTGCACAGGAAAGGTGGATCAGATAGCCGGGGTCGGCACCTGCAGAGACACAGAGTGTATGACTGAGAGACTCACAGAGAGAAGTGACAAAAAACAAGAACTTGTGAACTTGTGCACAGTGTAGAAGATATTTGATACCAATATAAAGACTGCAATGAAAACATTTGGATGTGTATGAAAGTGGGAATAACATAAAATGGAAACAGACACATTAACCTCATACCTCAAAACAAAGGGGAAAAAATTAATGTATAGTGTTGAAGTTGTTAAATTTATGTTATCCCTTACTTACTGATAGCATCAGCTTGTTCCAGTAAGTTTCAAAGAAACTAAGTGAGCTGCAGTCAACTGTGCGTGAGTGTTTGTATAGGATAGAGGTACCCTGCCAATGAGCCCAGTGGTACAGCCAATATAGACAGGCCCCTCCATTAGCTCCTAACGATGCAAGACCTCACAGCTAGTAAGTAGTTATAAGCTAACCACCACATTATATTTATTTCTATAGTGTGTTTATAGATTGGGGTTTTTTATTCCCAGATAATGAAAATTAGGAGACATAACAGAAATATGAATTTATTCCTTTCTGTGGTCGCTGGTTTAATCCGTTTTGCTATGGATGTACAGACTTGAAATGAATACAAAGCTTATCTAAGTGTTGACGTTCTATAAATTGATAACCCCCAAATTGATGAACTCCAGCTGATTGGGGTTATCATAGTCAGGATGTCGATTTTGTGGTTAGAGGGAGGAAACGACAGACAGGATAGACACAGGAGCCAAAAAAATCATTTCACGATATTCCATGGTCACGATGAGTGTTTGTATGTAGGAGTATGTGTCTGCGCATACGTGGGTGTCAGTATTTGACAGCGATATTACATTTATGAACGTGTGTGGCAATGACGTAAATCTCGCAGTGGTCTCCACCATGGTGGTGAGCCCCACCAAAAGTGTCACACCCAAACCATCTGCTCTTGGTTAAAGCTGTGTAATTGTTAGGCTGAGGCAAGTGTTCATGCAGCAGAATCAATGCTAAATGAGTTCACTCACAAACATCTAGAATACAGTTACACTAGAGTTGGACTTTGGTTGGCCAATAGTGGTTTATAACCCCCATATTTGTGTCCACATCTATGTTGCCCAGTAGCCCCCAGTATCATTTTCCTAACAGTTTCAAGTTAATTCTCAACGAGCAAACCTTTGTCTGAACCGATCAGGACTTTGCACCTTTTAAACTTGTCAGAGCTTTTCTGCCAGGTAATGCTTTTCAAACCGAGCATGCTAAGTACTGAGCTCATAACTTCCAGGCAACAGGCACAATTATAGAAATTGTGTTTTTACAGATTTTTATATCCCGTGTCATATCCAGTTCAAGTAATTTTGTGGCCTCGGATTCGGTCAGGAGGTAAAAATACATTTCTTTTTTACACGGGATCAACTGGCGCTTTTACCTAACACTCAAACAACACCATAAAATGCAATAGGTGAATTTCTCATGTTCTCGTTTTCTTCTCCTTCCCTCTAGTATAAGATACTACTTTAACGTTAGCACGCTGCACTAGTGTCATGACTTATGGTTCAATCCCAAAGTGACAAACATCATAATACGGGGAGATTATGCTTGTTTGTGTTTTATAAATCACTGTTGCCTGCTTTAGCCATTAACCAAACAGTTTCTAGTGTAAATTGGGTCTGCTGTAGAGTTCACTGGGTTTGAGTCCATGGTGTCTGGCCATCATGTCCCAGTCGCTGTGGTTAAATATAACACTTAGTGGTAAAAATGTTAAAGTACCACTTCCCCCTATACTGACTGCAACAACACATCTATCTCTGGTGGACTCCTAAACCAAGAGGAGACTGACTGATTGCTGTCCTTGACACCACCACCACCACTACTCCCCACGAGCCCCCTGTTCACACATTCTCCCTCATCCACCTCTCCTCCATCGCTCTGCTTCAGTGATGCAGGTAGAGGCTTGACCTAAAATCTGGGGTGATGAATGACTCTCATCTTGCTGATTCTAGCAGTGTGTGTGTGTGTGTGTGTGTGTGTGTGTGTGTGTGTGTACATGCATGCGTGCTTGCTTGTGTGGTCTATATGTGTCTGAACCTCAGCCCAGCCTGATATGCTGCAGGTTATAGTCATAAGCTTTAAGATGTGTGTAAAATCTCATCAATTACCTTAAATAAAACTTCAAAAAATAAATTTGGTTAAATATGTAACAGTATTAACTCCCATATGAAAAAAGGACTTAATGAATTGTTGTGAAGTGTGAAAGTGCCATTCAGTTGCATAAATATAAGTAATTGGTAATTTTATATAACTGTAAACAATAATAATTTTATTATTACCATTTTAACTTGGAATTTAAATGAATTTAAATAAATTACAATTAGATATTCATGAGAACACCACATTCCCGAATCACCATCACATGGGCTATGATTCTAATTTTTCGTCATTAATAAAAAGGATCAGACAGGTTAAAATGAAAAAATATATCCATGGACCTGCATAATGACTGGTGCTTTGATGGCGCATGGTGCGCTCCTTTGTTTCAAAGACTTGGCCACTTCCACTGAACGGAGCTGGGGGGCACCAAAGTCTGCTCTCCAGACTTTCTCCCTACTGTCTTCCACAGCCTCCCTCATGTCTGTCCCCCCTTTTGTGTAGCTACCCGAATAAATTAGCAATCCAAGTAAGTGAAGGAGGGAGGAAGAGGTGGAGGAGGGTATGGAGCTGAGTAGGGGGCTGGGCCTTGTGGCGGACGAGTCGGCTTTTGGCTGGTGAGGTGCACGGTACCCTGAAGCGACTCTGTCTCAACACGCATACACACACATCTACAAACACCATGTCTCAATGACTGGATGCTGAGAGAGAGAGAGAGAGAGGGAACGAGAGAGAAGCGAAAAGTGAAACACTGAAGATCAACGAGAGACTGTGCAGAGGACCACAAGCGTCTCCTTTCTGCTGCAGACAGTGAAGAAGCCGTGCAGCTTCCCAGCTGATCCAAACGCGCTCACCTGACTCGGGGACGGAGACGCATAAAAACCCTTCCCTGTGGAATACCCAACCTGCCGGTCAGCGGGATTAGAGCATCTGTGGAATTAGCACTACTGGCGTTTTCTGTGGATATTATGAAACATCAAAAAGCCTAGTCCAGCTGGCCAGCAAGGCTCCATTCAAGATTCTGTCCTGACGGATTGTCTGTCGTTTGGGAGGGATTGGAAACCCGTTTGCATACTAATCAGGTTGTGAAGGAGATATATCCAGGGTGCACATCCAGAGCAGCGGGGTCCGATGAGTGTAAGTGATCGCTTTTTACTTCTTATCTAACCAGTGATGTCTCATTCACGGAATAAGAATAAGAATAAATGCAGGCAGACAGTCTCTTACGGGGAGGAGGCTGCTGGTTTCCCATGCAGACGGGTATGCACCCTGCATCTGCACCTTGCGTGCCTGGGCTGATAGCTGATCGCTGTAATGTGCTGTGGAAAGCTATACTAAAGACACTCAAAAGTAGCACAAGATGCACTGTAACTTAATATTGATTACTGATTCCCAGTCATAGAGGATGGGAAAAAAAGAGTGATTCATCCCCATTTGAAATGAAAAAGCGGCCAATCCGGTCGACTACACAAGCTAATTACGCTTTATAGAGCTGGTTAATAACAGCAAGTCAGTGGTTTCTTCCACAGTGTTGGCAGGCTTAGAGTAGCTACTCTTTTTATTTTGGAGGGACGACAGAACCACTTAATGGGAAACACCATGAAGTGCACAAAGTGGGTCAGCGTTTGTTAAAAGTATTTCTCAGGGAGACCAACTGGTGTGACAATGAAGAATGCCCGCAAGGCATCACTAGCGGAAAGAATTTTAAATATTGCTGTGTACCACTGAGCAAGGCACACACAGGGTCTGCTCTGCAAATGCTGTTGTAGCTCCTCATCTCTGCTTTTATGATTATGAAAACAGAACCCCAGACTGGAGCAGGACTATCTCAGTAGACATGGACTGTATACTTTAGTTTAGTTTGGACTGCACATGGCAGTTTTGTTATGCGGCAAACAGATTTTGACTCAATCTAACTTTTTCCCCCTCTAACATAAAAGTGTTGTTATTTCAGCCATTTCTGTCTGTATATGTTTACATGGCCAAAAGCTAAAAATGGGAACCCACGGGCATATTTAAACTCCTAACCACAATACTTATTCCAGTCATATCTGGTGTCCACTGAGCCCCTCGGCACTTGGTTTTCTGCTGTATGGAGGGGATACTGATGTTTGCATTATTGTACTATCCACTTACATCGTCCCATGTGCTCCAGCCTTGCAGTACACTGACCTCAGAGACAGCCTCTGGTCTGCATAAAAACAGCAAGAGTTTGGTTTCTTGCAGAGTGATGAGGCGTGCAGCAAGACATTTTTCTAACAGGAACCATATGCATATCTAGTGCCACTAGTAGCTACAACTGAGCAGACCCTCAGTTTATACTAACAACTTATAATTATTCACATCAGCTGCTCAGCAGAACAGATCCTTCTTCGCAGGAGAAGGATTTTAAACAACCCGGGTTATTTTCACAGTTGTTTTTATCTCGTCCTGGTAAATTCATGGTCCCTGATGCAAGAGGAGTATATCTGGAGGCTGGATTAGATTTTAATTTGATGCTGGGTGGGGCTCATTCTCTTTCTTCAATCTTGAAATCTTACATCTGAATCACACTGACATACAGCCAAATATTGTTCATTTCAGTTTTTGAGCTGTCATCAATTTCTTTTTCTTCTCCTTTTTTTTCAGCAGTCTTTAAGGATACTCCTTGTTCATTCTAATGCTCTTCCTTAAGGGAATATCCAAGCTACAGCTTTATTTTTTTTTGGCAAATCTCAAGCAATGTTTGGGAGTTTACCCTGAAATACACAGGGTAATCCAATTGTGCATTTGCCACCCACATTGACACTGAAATTCTGTTAGTACTGTATATGCCATTGTCCTCTTTGCAACTCCCACAAAAGCCACATGAGAAAGAAAAATAACTCTTTTCCCAGTCAGGTTTCATTACTTGCGTGATTTAATCCCATAACTCCTCTCTCACGGTCTGATTTTTTTTAAAAAAGAAAAAAGATTGCGAAAACACTACACATACAGTATTGCGGAGAAAACTGTAGCGAGTAAATCTTTTGTGTTTCAGCTCATCATCTCAAACCACCAAGTGCTGCCAATGAGGGAAAGAGGGAGAGCGAAGTGAGAAAAACTGAAAATATCTTCCCCATCCAAGTGATGCATCTGAAGCAAAAAATAAAAAATAAATAAAAAATCTAATTGTATCCCAGAACTGTTTTTTCCTGGGTTTTTGTTTCTCAAGCGTGTGAAATCAGTGTCTGAGCACAAATATCGGAAAGTGACTCACAGACTCCTCTCCATCTGACTCTTCCTCTTGCACGCACACTCACACACAAATACACAACAAACCCTAACACGTGATAAATGCCAAGTTAGACTCGTGTTCTCTCAGGTATGCAAATATGATACAGACGCACTACCAGCCAGCAAAACACAAACACAAACATAAACAGCAATGGTTGTTTTCCCTTCTCTCTGGCTCCACGATGAGTAGCTAGTGTGTTAAATATTTACCCTCCATCTTTTTACTCACTGCATGCTGCTGATGCCTTGAGTCTGTGTTGGTGTTTTTATTTACCTCTCAGTCTACCATCGTAGACATAACATAAGCCAAAGACCCAGTATTTTGGGACTTTAATGCCATCTTAATTTATTACAGAGGGTGTAGACCATAAGCAGTTGTAGGCTGCAGCGCTGTGTGAGGGAGTAGCTCTGTTTTCCTGGAAAGTCACTTCTTGTTTGCATCAACATTCACACAGGAAGGCCAGACTGTTATTAATAGCTTTACTAGTAGAGTTAGAAGTAAGATTTCTGCTAATCAGGAGTCTCATCTACGAACTACTCCTCGGTTGTTTTTTGTTATAATACCACGACTTGGTTAGCAAGTTGGTCATCTCATTAGCATTATGATTTGTGAAATTTTCTCACTTTAATTCCTGACTTACCTGTGCATGCAATACCCAAAATGAAAGTCACAGTCCTGTGTAGAACAGCCGCATTCTTGCTGCTGCAACTGTGGAAGATAATTTTTGAGTTATGAAATACAAGATTATTCTTCCCACTGTGTGGTCATAGGAACTTGTTTATCTTATGAATATACTAGCAAACTTAATCAAAGCCCCGTTAGTCAGTCATCTAAAGTCATGCGTCATCTTTGAGCTCACACTGAAAACTATTTTCTTAAAGTTCTCTGTAGTCTGTCCCCCTTTGGGAAATACAGATCTTACCTTTCAATGTATGGAATGAAAATCCATTTATCTGTGGCACTGGAGAAGATATTACTGCAGGACTGTCTCAACCATTCAAAGGAAACGGCTTGACTCTCCTGTCAGACGCTGAGTGATTGACTGGCTGGAGCTTTTGGTTTGTTCTGAAACCCATATTTTGAACTGCTGTCTTCATTATTCATGGTCTTTGTCCTGGCAGTCCTACTGTAATGATAAACTGAACATGAAAGATTACAGACAAATGGAGAGAAAAAAAAGATAGTTTTACAGAAGAGGCTTTCTGCATGGCTTTTGGACTAGTTTCACTACTTTAGCAAAGCGCTAAGCTTGAAATGCATTACCTTGCTACACTCTCATCTTAAAATTCAACATCAAACATTATCCCATGCACATCAGGCTTTTAGCTGATTCATGATTAAGACCTAGAATACTGACTGCTGTGAATGGGTTGCTATATTCCTGATTGATGCTGCAGATGGAAACCTCTAAAGCTTTATGTTGTCTCAAGTTTCAAGTTGGTGTGACACTGACTTCCAGAAGTGTGGCCAGACCACTGGAAATGTGGGTGTCTTGTTGTTGTAGCAGATGAATGGGTAAATGCATGTGTGTGTGCACAAATGCAAGTGTGTGGCTATGGCTGAGATCTCTCATTAGGGGAGCAACTAATCACTATTTGCAATTAGCAATTAATCTCTCAGCTGTTTTCTTAACTAACACAGTAACCATTTAATCTGTCAAAAACTACTCGAAAACCCTTCTATAATTTCCAGTACTCCAATACTCAACAGTCCAAAACTCAAACTTGGTTCATGTACATATGTATATAACACTATTAGTGGCAGTTAGGTAATTTGTTATCTTTGCAGCACTGTAGCCTTAGATAATAGCAGAAAGATTTCTGCTGAGATTGTTTTATTGATTCTCCCTCAGTGAGGAGATGATTAGTACTGGCAAATGCTCCACTTCTACTCACATGTATTTGAATGAAGTGATGTATTCATTTCATTAGACACACGAAGGGATGAATTTAGGCTCTGAACAAAGATGAATGAAATGCGGTAACTGGCTCCTGCCCATGTGAGCACTTTATGGATAAGGAGTGTCTGCGCTCAGAGTCAAGCACGCTGAGCGGGGAAGAAGAGAGAAGCTGTCTGTGTAGCGCCTCATGTGTTTTTAATGAAGTAAGTGAGATGATCTGAGCTTCTGGTAACTTCAAACACTTGCGGCGAGCTGAGAGCTGTGTAGGGCATCGCAGCTCAGGTGAAGCAATGTGTTATGCAAGCTTAGGGATTCATGGGCTGGATGTGTGTGGGCGGTGTGGAACAAAAAGGAGGGAAGAAAAAAAAGTTGGCTGGTAAGAAAGTTTTTGGGGTTCTTGATAACTTAGGTACTTTTTATATGTGAACTATGTGAACAGGAATCTGGATCCACATCAGTAGACGGTTCCTAGGTAGAAGGTGCAGGAGTGTGGGGGTGGAGGTAGATTGGGTCATCTACCAGGTCCGGGGTTCGATCCCTGACTAGCCTAGTCTGTGCGTCAACTTATTCTGAGCTGCCCCCGAAGCATCCGTGTGAGTGAATGAGCAAATTTTAGACGTTTGCACACACTTACACACCTATAGAAAATGACCTTGCATGAATCTGTGTGTGATTGGGTGAATAAAGGGTAGCATAAAGTACTTTGAGGGCTCAATTAAATTAGAAAAGCACTTTATAAGTACCACTCCATTTACAAGATTTTGCGCTTAGTTAATGAGAATTTGATGAAGTTTGATACATTTGAAAAGCAGCCTTGAAGGTTATGTTGTCTGTTGTTAATTTTTATGTCAAAGAGTGAGCTACTATTGCTCAGTTCATGCATTAAGCCTTCTATTGAAGCCTCAAGCTGTCTATCTCATCAGCTTTTTTTTTCAGTGTTTAATTTTGTCGTATTGGCGTCATATAATTGATGTGTTTAGATGCCTGTTCAACTGTGTTGAACAAATTGAAAACAAAAGATAGACAGTTTTAATTCCCAGTCTTACCACAAGAAATATAATGGAGAAACATGATACAAAGGCATTTTCTTTGGAGAACAGCTGCCGGCGCACCACTAGCCCAAGAGTTGATGGAGAAATTAATAACTTATAGGCCAAGGCACTGTCCTCAGCTACAGATGAGTAATTACACATTTTGATAGTTTCCCAGATAAGTCACCAGACAAGAACTAAAGTTCAATGTCTCTCTTTAGGGTTTGTTTGTTTGTTTTTTTAAACAAAGATACTGACCTTTATTCACCCTAAGAAATTGCTCTGATAGCTGGCGAGGTTTTCGACAAAACATTTTTATCACCGTGATTAATATTTATGTGTTTTCTGAAACAATAACATGACCTGATACGACTTTGTGCCTGGCTTGCTGTTAGGCCATGTCTCTGATTATTTCATTGGATGGAATACAGAAGGAGATTAAAGTGTGCACTTGCTTGTGTGTCTCATCGTGTATGTTTAAGTTGCAAGACGGTGTGCCGTTTCCCTTTTCCTAGCCTTGTTTTGGCTACCAGCTGAGTGTTTTGTCTTTGGACTTTTCCTCTTTTTCTTCATTAGCTGATTCTGTGAGTCTTCTGATACAACACTGCGTGTTTCATCACTTGTTGGGGTAAAAGTCTGCCCCGTACACCTCCCCTACGGGGACCAGGTTTAATCCTCAGAAGGTTTAAGATCCATTTTAAAGTTTTAGGCCGAGAATTACGACTGGGTTGAAGAGGGGTTAAAGGTCGAGGTTAGGCATTTAAGGTTAGGATAAGACTCTAGAGAATTAAAGGAAGTCAATGAAGTGTTCTCACAAGTATGTGTGGGTGTTAGTGATAGACACAGATATATATATATATAAATCAACAATGGAATTTATTTGTTCAGGTTTTCATTTAAACATAATAAAGTGTACAGTGATTGGTAAATATGTGGATTTACTTAATAATAGCATCCAGAAATAATGAATAAAACATATAAGCTATGAATAAAAACTTCCAGTGTAACAATATTTCTGTAACCGTGCACTGTGGTTTAGAGCATTATGCAACCAAATGGACTCATTAAGTAGCTGTTGTTACATTTTAATGTCTTCCACATTCAACAATAATTCCTAATGTTTAATTGCTTCCAGTCAGTGTTTTCTTTTCACTGCAGTGGACACAATAGATGTTCTTCTCACGTTCAGAGCTCAAAATGCAAACCATGAATAAGAAAAGGAATGCATGAGCTCCTGTAATGTTTTTTGTTTTTTTTCATTTCACCTGCAGTGTAATATTGTTTGACATAGTCATGGATAAGGTTCAGCTCAACAGCTTGCCCATATGGGATATTAAACATGCTCTGCTGGTGAGGGACAACGAGTGATGTAGGTGGCAGCTGCTGCTTCACTTTATTAAACGTTTCACCACATAATCTTTTTTTTTGTTTGCTTTTTTTCCTCTGTCTTTTGTCTTATTTTCATACTGAATTCTCTCTTACGCTGCCCTTTTTAAAAATAAACTTTTCAGGAAACCTTTAAAACCTTGAGAAAAACACACATTTTCATCAGAAGAGCTAAGCTCACTGCACATTCACTTGGCCTTCAAGGTTAAGAGGTGAGCGAAGCAGCTCCGGCTGTGTTTTCACTTGCTCCACGGCTTCACAGATGGTCCACAGGGTACATTATTTATGTGTGTACATGTCAGTCTGCATTTGTGCATTCGTTCACACTAACTTTTTTTGTTTTGTTTTCTTTAAAGAAATCCTATTCTGAATCAAACTTTTCTTCTGCTGCATCTCTATTTTCTTTTCTTTCTCTGCTCTTTCCATCTGCACGGCGCCGTTCTCTGTCGGCCGGTAAAATCTAGGACGTTTTGTCACGGGGGACCTGGTGTAGTTTGTAACTGTGTGTGTCTGCATTCTGGCTTGACAGCCTCTGTGAGAGTAAATAAACAAATCTTGAGTCATCACACTAGCTTTGAATTGTCATCTTGGTGCTACAGTCTTTTGCAGTCATTTTTTTTTCTTCAGCTGGTATCCCCATTGAATCAAGTAAGAATTTGAGTGGTAAGGTGCAAAAATTAAAGCGTAACTTGACTATTTTGGAGCAGCATACTAAATTGAAATGGACTCATAACTTTAGCCAGTAATGACTTCTAGGAATTTAATACAATTACAGATAAGTAAGTCTAAGTAATGCTCAGAATATGTAGATAGGCAGTGATTCCCAAGAGCAGTTTAAAGCTGTTATTGGTTTTATTCTGTCCCAGCTCATAGAAGAATGTGTGTGTGTGTGTTGGGATGTGAACTGATACATTGACAACAAAGCAAAATGGAAAGTATATATATATATATGTAGAGCCAGATCCAAACGGTAGACTGTTGCCAATTTAGTTTTCAGTTTTAAGATTTGGATATTATTACTATTTGGAAAAGAGAATAAGCCCTTTAAGCAATCGTTTTTTTATCTCCGATCCACCAGTGTCACCTGTGAATTTAATTTAATTCAATTTTATTTATATCACGCCAAATTGCACTATATAATCCAAGGTGAAAGCCCTACAATAATACAGAGAAAACGCCAACAATCAGACAATCCCTTGTGTGAATGGAGCTGTTTGCTCTGTTTGCTCAAATGGAGGCTGTGCACTGTGAGACACAAGAAAGACAAAGTATAAAACCAAAACTGTTTAGCCTCCTTTTAAACATTCCTGTATTAGCAAAGGGAAATGCAGTCTCCTTGTCTGGAAGCGCTCCTTTCTCTCATTTTGGACTGAAGGCAGACCGAGTGCTACATTGACTCATTAGCCCACCTGGACTTACAAAGTGGTACTGTAGGCCAGCTCTAACTGGTTGACATGCTAACTTCAGTAGAAATCTCTGCAGCACTGTACATGTTTGTTATAACTTCGTAGCTGTTAAGTGTTCACATTCTGGCGATAACAATAACTGATTTTTCATTTTTCAAAATCTATTTTAAAGTTCTTACAGATTGCACCTTTAAAAAAGTCATGACAAGGTTTTATATCCAAATAAGAGTGTTAAGGCAAATTACTAACTTTCCAAATACCTTTGGATTAGACAGTTTTTTTTCTCTTATATTTACATCCTCAATCAGAAAGCCATTGTTTTAACTTTTTTCATTTTCTATTTGATTTGGCATGAAAACCACAAATGAAAACAGATTATGGACTTCATTCTCATTCTCAGTAGGTTCCTGGCACAGACCGCTGTGCTCTCTGTGAACTTGCTTCCCCTTGCCCACCCTCTGCAGCCATGCTCATGTCACTCGACATAGGAAAAAAGGTGATAAAATCAAACTCCAGAGCAACGTTTGATAGACAAAATTAAAAAAACAATACAAAACAAGAGCTTTCACAGAGTTGATATAAATATGTAATAATGAGTGCTTATAAGAGAGTTTGTAATTGAGCATTTAGATCTTAGTAACAACTTGATAGGAAGAGAATTAAAAGGCAGAAATTTTATTTGAATTAAAATAAGATTTGTGAGATGAATTACGACACTATCCACAGGAGACCAATGCCCGACCAGTTTTAGCATATTCTCTTTCACTTTCTTTACACTATCTGGTTGTGGATGGATTAGGACTGACGTCTAAAGCAGAGGAGTGCCAAGGAACTGGTTCTTATTCCATCATAATTAATTCAGATATACTTACTAAGGGCTTACCAGTCTTCACACTGGAATTAGGCTGCATTTCGCTGGTTGTGAGAGCTTTTACGGTTACATGCGTCCCTTGGGTGATGTACTCCAGTCATATGACACAGTCATGAACTCGCTCTATGAGTAGTAGTATTAATATTGATTGTGTTTTGGTGTAGCACATACATGTATATTTCAGTGTGTGTGCAACTTTCCAGACAGTGGCTGTCTGGCTGTCTGAGAGCCTGGTGCTGTTATCCTTCAGAATCACTGTGTGGGTGTTGATTTAGTTGTGGAAATGTATTGAAATTGATATCCACCTTTAGTGTAGGTTCTTAAATTGAGGAAAAGTAAAAGCGGAGCCGGGGAGTTACACGTAATATGTACAAAGACACACAGACGGCTCACACTCACATGTGCCTAGTGCTGGTGACAGCTGGGGTTAGAAATAGGACATCTATATCCAGATATGCATGGAAAGGGAACTCAAGGGGACACAGCAGTCATTGTTTTTGTGCTCCTAAACACACATATGTGCACATACAGACACACACAACCCAAGTGACATGAAAACTGAAGAACAAAGCTTTCCTCCATCCTATACCCCCTGCAAGACTCAGCCCTCCTTCCCTCGTCCCACAAAGCTTTTTTGGCGCTGCAGACCGCTGCAGCCTGTCTCACTGCAAGCTGACCTAACTTTTCATTCTCAGTCATTTAAATGTAACCGTACACTTGCACAGAAAATGCTTTGTCACACTTTTACAAACCAGAGCGTTGCCATGTTGGGGTTATCAAACATGTATGGATTGTGCCTGATTATACACTAGATTTTAACAGATGGGGTTTCAAAAATGCAAAAAGAAGGTTGTATCCAGTGTTCTGTCTTTGTGGCACATTTTATTGTTGACCTTTGACACAGCATGAAACTTTTTCCTTTTATTCTCTTCTCTTTCTGTCTTTACTGTCAATCACAAAGTTTGGCCAGCGTTCTGAGTTAAATGGAAGCAGTTCCAGGAGTGAATGAATGCCTGACAAGTATCTATAGGAAAAGCCCTACCCTTTAACCACTGAGAAACCAGTTTAATGCAACTCTTTTCCTGTTCCATCAAAGCACAAGATGGCAAAGATATCGGTGGTACTGAGCGGCCAGTTTTTACTTGGAACTTTGTGACTTTGAGTCCTGTTTAGCTTGGCTGAGCGTAACTATGGCGTGCCCAGCCAGATCTGCTAAATACATTAGAGGGAATGGACAGAGGGAAGGAGGAGGAGTAGAACATGCAAGGGATTGGGAGATGGCACCGCACGAGGAAAAGCTATTCCTGACAACTGAGTTTCGATAGTATAAACACATTTACACACATCCTCGCGCACATACCGTACTGCTTTAAATGGTCACATATAGAAAACGCTATGGTTTTCTATTATTTGGCTGCAGCGCTTAAGAGCGGAGGCCCATGCATTTGAGGCTTTGAGGGCTGCACACAGCAGAAGGAGATTATGGGGGTGCAATGCCAGATATAATGTGGCTGAGACTGCGTGGAGCCCTCAGGGTCTGCCCTGTCTGTCAATGTGGTCGCACACAGATGATGTCACTGCTTGCATGCACATGTCGCCCACACATGAACAGGCAGGTTGAATCTTGTTTGTTGTTCTGCTTGAACCTGCTTATGTCTTATTTTTCTGTTTTTTTAAGATGAGGAGAAATAACAACATCTTAAAATTGGCCATGAATAATTCATCATAATTTTAAAGAGAGCCACTAGAGGGAGTGAATCAGGTGATTATCTTTTACGCCACTGACCGTTTGTTAAAGCCAGAGTCCTTTCAGCACGAGCTCTATTTTAGCCCCTGCACTCTCCATCCCTCGTCGGCTCGTGTTTTCCAAAGCAAACACAAGTGTGTTGCAGCCCATGTCATAAGGTGGAGATGATGTCATGGACAGACTGCTCATTGACAGTGACAGATTGCAGCCATGCGATCAGTTCATCAATATTACCTTTCACTGACACTCAGCTGAAGCAGTGAGAGAGAAAAGACGTAAAAAGACTGGAATACACCCTTTCTGACATCATAAGTTCTGCCTGCACAGTCCAGTGGTCTCTAAAGGCAACAGGCCTGCCAAGCCAAAGCAAACTGCAATGAATGTTACTTTTGCTATTGTGTTCCAATCCACTTTTTCCACGTCTCTCCTTTGTTCTTTTCATGCTGTTCTCCTTGGTCTGCTCAATGGCTGTGTTATGGTACTGAGTTAATTTCATCAGAGAGACGTCTCAAAAGGCCCAAGCTATGACTCTGAGTTTCCCTCTCTGCAGTTAAAAGGCTTTGTTTTATCATCACACCCCTAATTGTCTCCCAGACCTCTTTCAACTTCTCTCTCTCCTCTCTTTTCGTCTTGTTTCAGACAGACACAAACACTGACAACTACTTTGAAACACAGAAAAGAAAACAAAAGAAGGGCTTTGTTTGGAGACATGTGCTCAGCCTGAGCTTTGTGTAGGAGTGCAGCAACTGTCCAGAGCAGAAGTCTGTACCAGATGTAGGGGTCAGTGACCGTATCAGAGGGGCCAGTATCAGTGTCCCTTTCCCTGTCCCCGTGGAGCTATAGCCTTTATTAATCTTTCCTCCTCAGAGGCCTCATAAATGACCGCAGGAGGTCAGAGTCAGTAGAAAGACTGTTAAAGTGGATGATAGCATGAGGATTCATCACATAAAATATTGTTTTTGTGTTTTATTTGTGTCTTATGCATACTTGAAAGTTTTTAAGGAGACTTGTAAATCTAAACTACTAGCAAGAAACTCATTTCCTTCTTATTATTGTATTTGATATAGCAGTCCATCCATAGGCATGCAAAAGGGTAGTGAGACTATGAATTCTTTAGTTTAATGTATGTGCGAAATTTGCAGCCAGCAGCAGGCTGGCTTATTCTCTAGAGGTGAAAGACATTCCTAAAGTTAACTGTCTAGATTATACATGCACTGTGGGAGTGATTTTTTTGATGAATATGGCCGTCCAGCAAGGGCCAGCGCCCGCCATTGAAAACTTGTCTCCAGTCTGCTACTGGCCTTTTGCCTGCATCGCACATTTATAGTTTAATTTAACAGCAACAGGGGTAGGAATCATTCACATTCCAGAGAGTTTAGGCATTAATGTTCAGATCGCCGTAGAATATTGTTAAAGCATCATCTCTCCAGTCTCAAAAGTGTGATGAATGAGTTGTGTCAGGGCTGGATGGTTCTCCTCATTGCAGGATGTTTTGAAGAGTTATATGCTCAATAAATCTTCCCTTATAAATACGAGTGGAACGTGCATAAACAATTGGTCTCATTTTGAAAGTAATCTAAATATTTGTAGACTTCGCCAAGGGGTAAAACGTGCATCTATCTCGTGAGAGTTCAGTTAAACTTGTTCGGTTAAATTTGGCAGAACATTTATGAGTGTATTTCCAGGATTTTATGCTAGTATGCAAAAGTATGTGTGTCAAAACTGGGTCAGTTTCCATTTGCAGATAATTATTGGTGTTTGTTTTAACTTGCTGGAAGTACCAGATGGTGGTTATGCCGCAGGTTAGCTTAAAACACTGTCAGGTGAGTTTTAGTTTGACTTTGAAAATCTTGTGATTAGCTTTCCTGTTGTCGACATGTCATATGTTGGAGTAGACCTACCTTACTACCTTCTGGCACGAGAGGCTAACCATAAACAGTTGCTGGCAAGAAGTGTGTGACTCTGCAGGGGTTTGTGGACAGTTGTTCATCATTACTTCCATTGAATTGGCATTAGCACGAGGAGGATACTTTATGGATGCGTGCATGATTTAAAAGTTTGGTGAAACAGAGAGGCTAAGAGGCTAAGCTATAGGCATACATTCCCATGCATTCCACGTGTTTGTACATTTATGCGTGTAAGCATTTGCTGTTCTGATCTGTGTTATCTATAAAACATTTGACAAACAGATCTTAATTCCCAGTGTGTTACGTTCTGCCCACTTTAAGATGTTGTCACCCAGTGGATAAAAGTTGTTATCCTGTGGATAATTATAGTTCATGACTCTGTCCTCAGTTTGGTCCAACCCACTGTGGATCCTGGACAGACTCAGATGTCCATTGTCATGCTCCTTCAGTGCTTCCAGATCCAGCTGGAAAGTTCTGTCTAAAATGTTATATATATCTTTTTTATGGGGAAAAAGCTGAAATTCATCAGGCAGTGTCTTTAATATCTGTTCTATACCACTATAAATGTGTTAGCACCTTGTCATGCAGGGATTTAAGATACATACTCAACGAAAAAAAAAGAGATGAACATTCTCTTTTTGTTTCATGCAACGACAGCTAAAGTGAATTTTCAGGAGGGAATTTTCAATAGAGAATGAAAAGCGCAGTTCACTTGCTCAATTCAGGTTTCATAAAATATACCTGCACTTTTAAAAAGTCCTGTTTTTGTGGCTAATAATTTTCTTTCCCTCTCATCTTTTCTTCCAGGAGTTTTAGAACCCAGCCATGCCGATAACAAGTAAAGGGTCAAGAGGGAGGTCTTGGGTCAGTGAACCCTGTGTGCGCTCACATCTTTGGCATCAGAAGGTCTATTTTTATTTCTGTGTCATCCTTGTTCTGGTCCAGACAACAACTGTTCTCGGTGCACTAGAACTCCAGCTGGATGAAGAGCAACCGGCAGGGACCATTGTTGGGGACATCAGTGCTGGGTTACCGCCTGGTGAAACTGCAAGTCTTTATTTCATCTCGGACCATGAAGGCACAGGTGTCAGCAATGACCTCAATATTGACGAGACCACAGGCATCATTACCACTGCACGCCGTCTGGATCGTGAACAGAGGGACCACTATAGCTTCATCGCTGTTACAATGACCGGGGTCACTATTGAAGTGTCAATCACTGTCAACGACATCAATGACCATGCACCTGTGTTCCCCAAAAAGAGAGCTGTTCTTAAGATCCCTGAGCACACAGCTGTGGGCACAAGGTTTTCTCTGGAGCCAGCGACCGATGCAGACAAGGACCAGCTGACCACCCAAGGCTATGCTATTCGAGAGGGCAATGTAGGCCAGACATTCAAACTTGAGACCAAGAGAGGTGCTAACAAGGTGCTATATCTAGACCTGGTAGTCAATGGACTGCTGGACAGGGAGAAACGCTCATCGTACACCCTGGTAATAGAGGCTTTTGATGGGGGCTCACCTAGGAAGATGGGATCTATGACCGTGGAGGTGACTGTGACTGACATAAATGACCACGCGCCAGTCTTCAATCAAAGCAGATACCACTCTATTATCTCTGAAAGTCTCCCACAGGGAAGCAGTATCCTTCAGGTTAGTTTTTGTGCTCTAACTTGTTTCTAAAATAATGTTTTTGACTCCACATTCATCAGGATTTTTTTTTTTTTTTTTGCTGTCTTTGCAGGTGTTTGCCACAGATGAGGATGAAGGTGATAATGGACTGGTGCTTTATGAAATCAACCGACGTCAGAGTGACCCTGAACGCTACTTTGTCATTGATGTAAAGTCTGGGGTCATCACTCTGAATAAACCCCTGGACTATGAGCTTAAGAGGGTTCATGAACTGGTGGTCCAGGCCAGGGATAATGCCAGCCACCCTGAGGTAACTGCATTGTGGCCCTTCATTATAGTGCATTAACAAAACCGTGCGTTGTGTTTAATGGTTGGTAACATATCGTATTATATACTTATATTAGATAGAAAGTGCTAATGAGCCGCAAAGAACATGAATCCTATTGATTGATATTGAAGGTCCAAATTCTTATTATCTAGAGATGAATTGCTCACTGGTTCAATTCAATTTTGTGGTTCCCAGACAATGAGTTCCAATGACACATTGTGGTTGGTTTCACCTTTTTTAAGACAAATATTGTATGGCATTGCTATCTAGTCTGTTTCAGGATTTGTGATCCCCTGAATTTCCTCTATCACCATCATCAGGTCAAAGCTAATTTTGTTTTTCCATCACTTTGGTTTAGAAGAGTGACTGCAGGCCTAGCAGCACTTCACTTTATTGCTTGACCAACACATCTCAGTCTGTAGCCTTCATCAGTGTCAACACAGGGTGACATGGTGAAGTGTTGCTGGAGCTTGTTTTCCTGACCACTACAGTATTTAGCCTTAATTACTCTTAATTAGCCAATTTAAGGATACCAACAATACAAACTAATATAATGAATGTGAAGAAACTTGTCTGCACTGATGAATTCCCAGTAGAAGAATTATCTAAATAATATAACTTGTTTTCACAGGTGACCAATGCATTTGTGACTATTCATGTCCGTGACTACAATGATAACCAGCCTACTATGACCATCATCTTCCTCAGTGAGGATGGTTCTCCAAGAATCTCAGAAGGAGCCCAGCCTGGCCAATATGTAGCTCGGATATCTGTCACCGACCCAGACTATGGAGAGTACGCCAACGTCAATGTGTCCCTTGAGGGTGGTGATGGGAAATTTGCTCTTACAACCAAGGACAGTATCATTTACCTTATATATGTTGACCAGGTCTTGGACAGAGAAGAGCGGGATTCGTATGACCTGAGGGTGATGGCCACAGATTCTGGCACACCCCCGCTCAGAGCAGAGTCCTCTTTCACCATCCAGGTGACTGATGTCAATGACAACCCCCCTCTGTTTGACCAGCAGGCGTACAGACAAACCATTCCTGAGGTTGTGTATCCTGGATCCTTTGTTCTTCAGGTTACTGCCAGGGACAAGGACCAGGGCCCCAATGGGGATGTGCGATATAGCCTGCTAAAGGGCAAAAACTCTCACTCTGATTGGTTTTCGATCGATCCAGTTACTGGGATCATTACCACGGCAACTGCTCTGGATTTTGAATCAGAGCCAGCGCCTAGTGTGACTGTGGTTGCGATGGATAGCGGGCGCCCGCCGCTCTCATCAACAGCGAAAGTGGACATTGTGCTGCAGGATGTTAATGACAACACGCCGGTGTTCTCCAGCAACTTCTACAATGCCTCCATCAAGGAAAACACCCCAGCGGGGACTTGCTTCTTAGAGGTAGGAGAAAGCTTCAGCTTTTTGCTTTTCCTTCTAACTTATAAATCTTTTATCTTTTTTTTCCCACAGTTTTCACTCTACTTTTCTTCATTTTGTAGAGGAACTGACATTTTTAATTCTTCGAGAGCTCTATCTTGCAGTGTGCTGAACACAAAACTATTGTCCTACTTACGCAGCCAAAACCTAGTATTCACTGTCTTCCCAGTCCTCTCATCTCTTTATTCCCTCTCTCTTTTCACAAACACCCTCCCCGTAAAACCCACTATGATTACTCCCTTGGCAAAGGCCTGATTTATACATCAATATAAAGTGGTCTGGAAATCAAAGTCACGTCTGAAGTGAAAAGCAGTCTCAAAGCTCTGCTTCACAATGGATGGGGCACTTGGAAGCACTGACACATTGTGATGTGATTCATAAAGTCTGGGATATTCAATGATCTCATTTAAAGGGAAACTATATCTAACAGAAAGAAGAAAAAAAAAAGAAAAGCAGGGAGGGAGTCTTCACCTGAATTCCTGAAGCTTCTTATAGGAGATTTACTCTCTTCTGGTGTGTCCTCTCTCTCACCTCATAGGATTGCCATGGTAACTTAGCCAGAAATGTGGGGTGAGCCCTTGGTATCGGTGCAGTACCTCGCTTCAGCTTAACTGTCTTGTTTTTGTCACGATTTCAACAGCTTTCATATATAAGGCGGACCTCGCCTGATTAAAAAGGAGAGCTAGATTGTCTTCTAGAAAGGTCTTAACATGGCATCATGCACAGATCAGACCAGCAGATTTTACAAGCCAGTTTTAAACTCTTTGACATGAGGCAGAACCCCCCCCCCCCCCCCCCCCCCACACACCC